>JAUKNM010000116.1:0-231400 GCA_030765045.1 Tenodera sinensis
AAAGAAAAGAAAGAAAGAAAGAAAGAAAGAAAGAAAGAAAGAAAGAAAGAAAGAAAGAAAGAAAGAAAGAAAG
Source organism: Tenodera sinensis (assembly GCA_030765045.1). Taxonomy (NCBI): domain Eukaryota; kingdom Metazoa; phylum Arthropoda; class Insecta; order Mantodea; family Mantidae; genus Tenodera; species Tenodera sinensis. The sequence continues at coordinate 74 of JAUKNM010000116.1, forward strand.
AAAGAAAGAAAGAAAGAAAGAAAGAAAGAAAGAAAGAAAGAAAGAAAGAAAGAAAGAAAGAAAGAAAGAAAGAAAGAAGAAAGAAAGAAAGAAAGAAAGAAAGAAAGAAAGAAAGAAAGAAAGAAAGAAAGAAAGAAAGAAAGAAGAAAGAAAGAAAGAAAGAAAGAAAGAAAGAAAGAAAGAAAGAAAGAAAGAAAGAAAGAAAGAAAGAAAGTGTGCATACATGTTTAAATCAATTATATTTATTTCACAAACTGTAGAAGAACGTATTGCTGTTCTTAACGCCCATAATCCAACACCGTTCCAGACAACTTGTCGGCGTGACAACTACCCCCTAAACAGATTATTCCCAGGAAGCCGTGGTATTTAGCTTTTAGGTTTTATGTAAATGATTTATTGAGGAATTGAAGTTTAAGGGTTGTTCATTCTGTAACTTTAGATCTGTTCACAACACTCCATAATGGGAAAGAAAATAAGTGTGTTTTGCATCTTTACAAAGATGATAATGATTATTTACTTCAAGCAGATAAGTGTTTGATAATTATCGTGTATCTGCTATTAGTATTCCAAGAGAAGACTAGGATGCAGTGATCAAGAGGCACTTTAAGGACAATGACTCAAAGTTTGTGAAGCACTTGAGTCCTTCCAACATCGAATTTTCTTCCTTCTCTTCCTTTACTCTTTAAGCTCGGCATTGTATCGGGACCCGCCTGGGAAACAGAATCAATAATTCTGTCCTCCAGCAAGGTTCCGTTTCCCACTCATCTTGTTTACCTTTATTCTCAAGCAAGTCTTGATTTTTAATACACTGCACTGTAATGAATTTCAAACACTAAATAATTTTGATTCAAACTGAAAACAATTTTGTCACAAATAATTATAAAGAATAACAGAAATTCTACCATAGCAAGGGAACAAATAAGTACAGTAGAACCTCGTGTACCTGAACTAAATCAGACAAAGCCGTTTGTGATTTTTTTGGTAGTGTTTAACGCCCGCTTTTACTACATATGGCACCGCAGGCGGTGACACTGATGATATATGAAATGAAGATGGACCACAAGTGGGATGAGCTGGCAGGGGAAATAGGAAAACCCGGAGAAAATCCGCCCGAGCACCGCTTCGTCCACCACGAAGCCCACATGCGGTTGCCTGGAAACCGTTTGTGATGACGGATTTTTTCGGATAATTGATAGCTTTTTCCGATAACAATTTTAAGCACCAACGTGAAGAAAATAGCTATGCCAAATGAATGTGATAATGTTTATAAGAATAAAATACTGTGACTACAATAATTTTGTAAACCTTTGATTAAGCATAAATTTATAGAATTTAGATGTGCTTTCACGTGCTACCCCGAAGCTACGTCACTCGTATTCGCTAAGACTTCTTTGAAGATAGAACTCGCACCGTCAGGAACCTCTGCCCAGGTAACAGTGGCAGCTGTTCCTTTCTGACTTATATCGAAGCACTCCAGCATTGTAATGTATGTCACTGGCTTACTTTTGTAAAATAAACTTTCTAACACTAGAATTACATGTCGTCTGTGAACTGCAACCTTCACCACATTTCCAGCCCCTTAAGAAATGATACCTTTGAGCCAGCCGCTCCTGAGCGTCCCTTCTAACATGACATCGAGTTTGTGACGCTAAGTAATCGTTCATGATTGAACGTTACATTTGGCGGAGGCGCCAGAGCCCTCCGTTACAACCTGGAGTAGGCAAACTGCATACGTCACAACTTGGTCACCGGCGCCGCCGTCACAAATTGGCGACAGTGTCGACGTCACTTCTGGTGATAGACACAGTCACGATCAGATGGAGGCGTCTTCACTACAATATTAATACTTTATACATATAGTATTAAAATATCCAGCACAGTACTTTATAAAATCAATAAGTTGTTGCTGAACTTTCCTCTGGCAACGCTTGCAAGAAGCTATGTTACACCACTGTGTGATAAGCATTATACCTACCCGATGGTGTTGACATTCAATACTACCCTCTAAGATGTGAATGAGGATTTGATGTCTTTCTTATGTCTGATAATCTAATGTAGGAGTCGGCAAATCTGTATCGGCTGATGATATGACGTAACACCACCATCAGGGGCAAAGCGATAGTAGCGGTCCTTCAACCCTCTCCTCTTCAATCAACATACGTTCAAACGTAAGCAACTAGTGGTGCACCCTTCATTGAAACGATACGCCTCCTTCAAAACAACGAAAACCCAAAGGAACCTTTCCATTTGAAGAGGAGTAGGAAGAACAACAACACTGGCTGGCGGAATAGCTCTGCCGGTAGAGCATCTCCCTGCTGTGCGAGGGGTTCTAGGTTTGATTCCCGCTTGGAATTTTTTCCTTATCCAGGGTTATTACCTGACCTCATTCCAACATTTCTCTTACACTTGTTCGTAAGAAAGTAATCTCAATGTAAAGAGCATAACATTAACATTAGAAATCCAGAACGAACTCGCAGCGGGGACGGAAACTAAACATTCAGCATTAGATGCGGCATATCATTCTATAATGAAATTAAATTTAAAACATTTAAATAATTTTAATATACCACGTTTTCAAGCTATTCATGGAGACACGCGCATGCGCGCTGTAAAATTTGCAAATTGGTTTTATTCAGCAAACATGAAATCCTGTATTTGACCAGCAATTTCAAATCGAAGTTTGAAACATTGAATGACTGTTTGTCGGAAATAGCAGCAAAACAGAACTTCAAAGGAAAATGAAAAATTAGCGCAACCTAAATAAAAGAACAACTGCAAATCACAAAAGAGCAGGTTTAAAAAAACTATGGGGCATTAACCTCTATAGGTTACGACTTAGTTTCTCCCCCTCAGCTTTCTTGCTATCACCCTTTAAAAATAAACTGGTTTACTTATCATCATCGTCGTCGTCGTCATCGTCGTCATCGTCGTCATCGTCGTCGTCGTCGTCGTCATCATCATCATCATCACCACCACCATCATCATCATTATAATAATAATCACCATAATCATCATCAGCAGCAGCATCATAATCATCATCATCATGTTACCACAATGACAGTGTTACTTGTTTAAATGCGCACAGAAAAGAATGTGTTGATTTTTATTTGATTAATAAAATTGATTATTTAGCTTCTTGTTGGTTCCCTACTGACCACACATCAGAGGAACACACACATATACAAAAGTAAATAGTAAGTAAAAGTAAATAAAAGTAAATAGTAAGTAAGTAAATTACAGCAACTAATTCATAAGAACATTTCTCGTCCCTTTCCCCTACACCCTCTCATCCATCAGAAAATATTTGCAGTGGCTGTACGTCCTCCATGCGAGGAAGGTAGACAGAAATATGAAGAAGCTTTAGCTTTAGAAATTTGCTCATTGTGACAGTAGTTCTCTCCTGTCCTGCCAGATTTCATAACTCGACGTCATTCCAGAGATTAATATCAGATTTAAAGGGACAAAGGAGAACTTTGAATTAAAGAACAAATTGAATTAAAATCGTTCGAATTAGCTCAATTTAACTGTACTAATGTTGTTAGCGACGAGCGGTTTCCTCTTCTTCTTTTCTATTGGTGTGAGTTCACTAATATATTTCAAGTTTGTGTATTTACTTTTGGAGAAATAAACCCAAAAATTAATGGGAATGAAGACAATAAACTTTTTGGGTAAAGAACAAAATTTTCTGCTTGTCGAACGTGACATAACTGGCACTTTGGAGCTTATTGTAAAGCATACTTTGTAGTCAAAATACATAGCTAGGGTCATGATTTGTCTCATTATTTAACATCTAATTTGTTTATTGAGAGAGTGTAATTTGCACTCGGTAGTTTTGTCAGCATTGCATTGTGTATTTATGTGCAGCAATTAAGCATCCACGGTAAATCCCCATTCATTACATAAATTTGCAATAAATTTGACGTCGATGTACTATACACAAACACCAGCTTCAAAATATTAGCAAACCGAAACACACGCACGAAAGAATAGAAGTAATGTTTAAAACCAGATTCCGTTTGGAGAAATGATTGGTTACACGTCTGCATAACAAAGCACCAACAAAGTGAATCAGTTGTTACCATGTAATCACATGAGGAAATCTTTTGAGGTTGAGGTGTTAGTGAGAAAATTGCCTGCTTCAATTTCTTAGATTTACTTAAGAGTGAAAGTTGCAATAGTGTGAAATGTAACTGAGCTAAACTTAAGAATTCTTGTGGCGCTCTTCTCAGTTTAAAGAATAACATTTCAATCGTTTAACTTATGTTTGGTGTTTTGACTGTATTTTGATACTGAAATGTATTCGACCATGATTATCGTAAGCTTATGAGGGAACAGAATAGAAAACCGTAAAAGCGGTTCTCCAACAAAAGGTCATCATATTTTATTTTTAATGCAGTAATGTATATCGTGCGTTCAGTTCAAGCTGTAAAGACTGTGTTTGTTCATTGTGCATCTCAAAAGTGAAGGCTTATTCAAGACATCTGTGTTAAGTGTGAATAACAATAGATTATTCTTATTAGTCCACTGAAATGCCTACCAAAAAATTGGCGCTTGAACAAAGTAACTTTTATATATGAATCATGTAGACAGGTGTACAGACAGTTTCCTGTTATTCTAGTCCCTGGATGAGTAACTGTTAGATGTCTGGTTAGTAAGTTTAGGACAAAGGGATGGCTAAACGGTAAACCTAGGAAGCGAAAAGGAAATGTTTTAATGGTAGAAAAAAAGTGACATAGTCGATGCATCGTTTGTACGCTCTCCAGAGTGTCAGATATGTTGCACAGCAAATGGGTGTTAGAAAAATCTCTGTTCATACAGATGTTAAACTTTTACAACTGAAACCCTACAAAGTGACTAATGTTCATGAATTAGAACCTCGCGACAACGAGGAATGCCAGGAATGTCTCAACGCAGATGGACGGCACAACTTCGTACTCCTCAGTGCATATCGCTATCATTCATGAGTAGGCTTAGTAGTTTAGATAGATTAAAGAGGAATCAAGTTATCGGCGTTTGTAGTGCATGTGTGGAGAACCAGTTCTGTTCGTCTTCTGTACAGACAAAATGTGCACAAATTCATTATTTTGGTAGCTCACCTACTAAGCTTATTCATGAGTAAGTCACACAGGCGTTTTAGAACACTTTTTGTGTAGTAGTCAGTGCGCGGAGCACGCATATCCGCGATCCACGGCCCGGCAATAAAAGGAACACACTGTATTTAGTCACCTCCATGTAAGCACGCCTTTATTAATGATACACTTCAGTGTTTTTTTTTCCTTCATTTTCTACATAATTCTTCAAAATAAGTTGAAATTTTAAGTTTAACAGTGACAAATTTAATGCAACCAGGTTTTGTAACACTAGATATATGTATTTCGTAAAAGTATTTGATTATTTGAGTACGTTCAATACGGAAGTGCCGCCTCCTCTGACGTCGCAAATGACTTCTACAAAGTACCAACAGAAAAATGGAAGTTTGAATGCAGCCAAGGACCATCGTGAAAATTGCACCAGATACGAAGGGGATCCACTGTTTTGCACCACATTAAGTCTCTCACTGAAAGAACAACTCACTCTCACCGGTTAGGAATTGGTCACTCCAACTTTATTTACTCTCAGGGCACATGCAGCCAACATGTGACATATATCAAAGAAACATATATAAGCTATTCTTACGGTTTATTTTTCTGTCTACTTCATATTAATCGAGATAAACCTTTCCTGCAATAGCTACATTACAGAGTTCGACATACAAAGGGTACAACGATAGTCCAATGTTAAAGAACTGAACGCTACATGCTTATCTTCAAATTCCATACTGACAATTTCAAGTCCATTGGCGTATTCTCCATGAGTACAATGAATGTATTGTATCCGTTGTAGAAAAATAGAATAACATTCATCAATAATTAAAATATCACCATTTAAATGCCAGATAAATCCACAATAACCCATGAACTAAGAAACAAAACCATAAATTCTGTTCCTTGCAAATACTTACTAGGTTGAATAGCGGATGGTGTGATTTTGCGGGTATATGCTTATTAGTAGTGCTAGAAGCTTCAGATACAAAATGTTCATTTAAAAGTTAAAAAGGTGCTTTAATTTAGCCAAAAAAGCTGCAAGCATTTTAAAAGTGTAACTTTCACATGAAAATAATTGTAGAAACAGTACCAAAACCAACTACATCAAGAACCAGGGACACAAGATTCACTTATGTTCTCATATATTAAAAAGTCTGCTTAATGCAACTCTCAGAACACGAAATTATTGAAGTCACAAGTCGAGAAAACTTAAAATAAATGAAATTTAATATGTCAGTGTTTTTCTGTGTGGCTGCACCTTCAATTGCTAAGTAAACACTTGCATTTTCAAAAGGAACATTCAAGGGCAGCAAACACAAGTGGTGCATGTTTTGTTAACAGTCGGTAATTTTAATCCTTGCTACGTCAGGGCTTCTGGCTAGGCTCTGTTCTAGCTTCTGCTTTCCAATCTTCTCCAGTTTCGGATTTCCAATCCTTCACTCCATTAGAGCTGCTCATTGTAAATCTTTATCTGGACACTGCTCCTCCATTCTTGTAAGGGCAGTTGCCAGTAGAGGGTAACCATGCGCAATAAGTTCATCTTGCAACTCCTGCTTACCTCTTCTCTGGTCTTTTTGGACCTGAAGAATCATTTGGTATAGCATCTAAAAATTCGCACATTTCCTTAAATTTTTGCAAGTAAACACTGTACCCTTTAGCTAAATATCCCATTTAGTGAGAACTTGGGAAATTGGAAGAGCATGTCCTCTAACTTCTAGACACTTCCGTATACCAGTAGGAACCTCTTCCAGCAACACGCAAAGGAATTTACATGTGATCATTGCTCACAAACTCGATGCAATGCATGTGCAATACAGATTATATGTCTTAGTTTAAAGTACATAGGTTTAACTACAAGTCACACTCCATCATAGTCTATTCTATCAGGCCACAGCATAACACATGCATTTTTGAAACTTTCCGTCATAGTGGTGTTATCTGTTTTGTTCAGAGGGTAGGTTTTCAACATGGGTTTCACTGGCTTCCCATCTAGGGGAACTACTAAAATGTTTTGAACAGGTCTCATTTGTTTATCAGTGGTTTCACCTAATATCAGGCATACTGGATTCATGTAGAGACCGAGCATACCGTTTTCGCAGTGTGCTCTTATCTGGGACAGATTTCCCAGTGCATTTCTCCAAGTATCTATATTCATAGTAGGGTTGTTAAACTCGCAAGCAGGAACATGCCAAAATTATTTTTGTTGTATTGTTAAAAATTCATTTTTATTTATTGAACTTGAAGTCAGCGTATTACCAATAATCTGCTGCACTCTCATTATTGCGTTATCATTCATTACTATTGAAATATCAAAACATTACACCTCACAAAGTTACGTCACTATGAATTCAATCTACACTAAACTGTTTGACAGTGTTGCGTAGTTTCCCGACGTTCACCGACGTTTGTTTCAACATACCTACTAGGTTATGCCGGCAACACAGAACAGCAGACCGCATTAGTGAAATATTGTTTTGAACTGAAAAATTAAAACTGCAACTGCACTCAACAGTAGCGACGGATGAAAGTCTCACTGCTCAATTTGGTTTTACCATCTCCCTTCCAATACAATAATCTTTGCCTAATGGTGGTGAAATAATCCAAAAATGCGATGCGGGTATTGCCACATATTTTCCTTGTTCGAAACTGGATAGCGGTTATTAAAGTTTTCCAATTCTTAAAAGAAATAAAGCAAACAGAAAAAACACGATCTTTGCTTTCTCCACTGCGTACCTGGTGGGCAGAGGTAGCATTGCAGTTCACCGATAAATTCTGTATGGTTTCACGAGAAATAAACATTTTGGGACCCCTTGAATAAATTTTTTTTTGCCTGCGCGCATGTGTGTGTGTTTGTGTCTTGCCTCTGTGTGTGTGTGTGTGTGTGTGTGTGTGCGTGCGTGCGCGTACGTGAAGTATAACTCAGAAATGAAATGACGCATAAGTACCAAATTTGGTGCTTAAGTTCAGTATCTTCCATATATACGACACGACGATTAAAAAAATCCCTCCAAAGCAAACTACCCCTTATGTTTATCGATATTTTTATTTTCTCAAAAGGGGCTGAAATTATTTTGATGAAACTACCATGAATTTAAGATTAACATAACAAATAATAATTCTGTCTAGAATTTTCTCAGAACAGCCTCTTCATTCGAAAGGAATTTTTGTAATTTTGTTTAAATCTAAACCATAAGAGATATTTAATACCTTTAAATTCTACATCTCATTAAAACAGAATTTATTTCAAATAACGTTTGTGTCGTGGGCCATTTCTGTGGTTATTGCTCTGAATTACTCATAACTTTGTAATTTTTATAACTGATCGTCATTCAGTTGTTTCTCGCGATGTCATGGGAAGAGTATGAATTCCATGGGAAGCCTAATATAGGTATATCAAAGATGTTTCAAACATTGGACTATCACTTCGGTTTGTTGCATCCAGTTTGCACCTAAAACGAAATTTGTAATGAAGGTATCTCTTCGGACGTTTATCTCGATTAACACGTGGTACATAGAAAAATAAGCTTTCTAGCAATCATTTTTGTAATATATATAACGTGGACAGAGAGTCCAGTGAATGCAACATTCTGTTTTGTTTTTTTAAAGAAGGGACTTCCATTAGTACCTACTGTACTAATCAATATGACTGATACTGTTGGTGTCCTTACGTTCTTCAGTTTGTACTTGTTACTTCATTAACACTAATTGCAGGTATATTTTCAAACTCATGAATTGACATCCAAATTTAGTCCGGTTTTAATTACCTGAGATGTCTGAAAAATGCATATAAAACGACTACAATTTTTAAAAAATGACTGTAATTGCAAAAATGATCTAAAACTGTGGTTTAACTTAATATAATTAGTTTGCATGAAATTACAAATTACTTTGTATGTATGCGTAATTCCTACGCAACTTAGGAAAGTAATAGAAAATGAAAGAATAAGGATGAAATAATTTAGAACATTAAATAAAATATACTAGTTGTTCCCGTTCTTGGTTGAAGAATATGCAAAGAAAATCAAGAAAGCTCTTTTGAAGCAGTATTAACTGCAAAATTAATTCTTTGAGTTCTCATATAATACAAAGATTAATCCTATAATGGCAGCTTGACAAGACATTTGAGCGACAAGACCATTGTCAACATGAATCCACCGTGAACCCCACAAGACCCATGCGATGAATACTGAAATAGAGTTAACCTTTACCGCGTCACATGATGGAATCCACAGAATAGGTTATGGTGTTCTTCTTCAGAAGACATCGAACACCAGGGAAATGAGCTACTTTGGCGGAAAAAGAAAGAAAAAAAAAACATTAAACCAACCCGAGTTGTATGGACTAAGTTCAAGTGAATTACAGAAATATTACGAAAATATATGTTCCTTTTCTTGGGGTTCGCACGGTAATGTGAAATTGTGTCGCTTCATTGTGAGTACTAGATTTTGAGATGCAATATCGTGCCGTGTGTCTCACATATCGTGTCGCCAGTATCGCTTCATTGTGAGTACTAGATTTTGAGATGCAATATCGTGCCGTGTGTCTCACATATCGTGTCGCTAGTATCGCTTCATTGTGAGTACTAGATTTTGAGATGCAATATCGTGCCGTGTGTCTCACATATCGTGTCGCCAGTATCGCTTCATTGTGAGTACTAGATATTGAGATGCAATATCGTGCCGTGTGTCTCACATATCGTGTCGCTAGTATCGCTTCATTGTGAGTACTAGATTTTGAGATACAATATCGTGCCGTGTGTCTCACATATCGTGTCGCCAGTATCGCTTCATTGTGAGTACTAGATATTGAGATGCAATATCGTGCCGTGTGTCTCACATATCGTGTCGCTAGTATCGCTTCATTGTGAGTACTAGATATTGAGATGCAATATCGTGCCGTGTGTCTCACATATCGTGTCGCCAGTATCGCTTCATTGTGAGTACTAGATATTGAGATGCAATATCGTGCCGTGTGTCTCACATATCGTGTCGCCAGTATCGCTTCATTGTGAGTACTAGATATTGAGATGCAATATCGTGCCGTGTGTCTCACATATCGTGTCGCCAGTATCGCTTCATTGTGAGTACTAGATATTGAGATGCAATATCGTGCCGTGTGTCTCACATATCGTGTCGCCAGTATCGCTTCATTGTGAGTACTAGATATTGAGATGCAATATCGTGCCGTGTGTCTCACATATCGTGTCGCCAGTATCGCTTCATTGTGAGTACTAGATTTTGAGATGCAATATCGTGCCGTGTGTCTCACATATCGTGCCGCCAGTATCGCTTCATTGTGAGTACTAGATATTGAGATGCAATATCGTGCCGTGTGTCTCACATATCGTGTCGCCAGTATCGCTTCATTGTGAGTACTAGATATTGAGATGCAATATCGTGCCGTGTGTCTCACATATCGTGTCGCCAGTATCGCTTCATTGTGAGTACTAGATATTGAGATGCAATATCGTGCCGTGTGTCTCACATATCGTGTCGCTAGTATCGCTTCATTGTGAGTACTAGATATTGAGATGGAATATCGTGCCGTGTGTCTCACATATCGTGTCGCCAGTATCGCTTCATTGTGAGTACTAGATTTTGAGATGCAATATGTTGTCGCTTGTCGCACATGTCGAGTCGTCAGTGTTGCTTCATTGTGAGTACTAGATTTTGAGATGCAGTATCGTGCCGTGTGTCTCACATATCGTGTCGCTAGTATCGCTTCATTGTGAGTACTAGATTTTGAGATGCAATATCGTGCCGTGTGTCTCACATATCGTGTCGCCAGTATCGCTTCATTGTGAGTACTAGATTTTGAGATGCAATATGTTGTCGCTTGTCGCACATGTCGAGTCGCCAGTATCGCTTCATTGTGAGTACTAGATTTTGAGATGCAATATGTTGTCGCTTGTCGCACATGTCGAGTCGTCAGTGTTGCTTTATTGTGGGTTGTGCACTATTCGACACGAAGATAATGGCAATAGCAACCAGACTGCAGACACTCATTAAAAAGAGAAAACTGACCAATCTCTTATCTAGTTTGTAATGTTATCTGCTCTCCTGAAAATAGACACAAACGTACTCTTATTTTTGTTTCAGTAGTGAAATATACTCAAAGTAAATCCAAAAAGGTACTACATAAAGACGCAAAGGGCAAGAAAATGACAAAACAATGATATAAAATATAAAAACATGTCTTAAAAGAGAAAGAGACAATACGTAACCCCACAATTAGTTGATAAATATGCATTTTCGTAATCGGGAACCCATGGCAATGAAATAGGCATACGTTAGAATGCCTACGTTATTAAAAAATTACATTTAATTGGAATCCCGATCTTGTTCATCATTCTTTGGTTTTTGGGAAAAAACAAATCCCACGTTTTCGTACAACGAGTAAAGTTAAGCACACTGAAGCAATTCCAGTGCTGAATCTGTAAGGACATAACACATTTCCCACAAGAGCTTTGCTTGGGGATTCGTGCCAATATCACATTCTTAAGCGAGGTAGTTGAAATGTCAGGATGATTAATATAGCCAGGAACACGGAAGGGTGTGCGTAGCTTCATGATCCAAGGCTACGTCAGTGTGAAAGTTTATAGCTATACCTACATAATATAGCAAGGTTAGTGGATTCCATGTCATGCGAAGCTTCATCCCTCCCACGGCTGCACTGGCACCTCTGCAACCCTTTCATGAGAAAATACCCCTCCTGCTCAGACTCAGTGCTTTAGCTCGGGAAATAAGTAAAATATTTACGTTTCATTCAGTGCTTCCAACGTCTCTACTTCTTGTCTACGGCAAAGGGTTAAGGACGAAGGGCCCCCGCAACGGGCAGAACACCGCAAATAGGCCACACGGCCCTTTCTGCTACTACCTTGACCCTCGGGAGGGATGAGGGGAGAGATCTGAAAGACGGCCAGATCCGGATGATGATGGGGCAAGTATGGATGTGGTCCCTAAAAAGGAATCTGATGTCACTCGATCCTACCCCATGGACCACTTATCCCCGGCGTTCCTTCTCTAGTTTGGGGCCCACTTGGAGGCGGGTTGAGTCCCTGAACGACGCAAACCTCTACAAAGCGCACATTCATCGCCCAGCCCCAACCCGACGAATACAGTTGCCTGGTCCTACAACCCTGAAACAGTTGACAATGAAGGAAATGAGGGGTGGGAAATTTGATGTAGAAGAGACACCACCCCAACATTCACCTACCAATCCAGGGAAACCACGAAAACCCAAGGCTTAGAATTGGCAGTCGCCGGGGATAAACCCACAAACTCCCAAATGCGAATCGCACAGGTCACCTTGCTTGGCGCTTATCTATGATAAATGACATAAATATTGTATTCTTCACACAAATGCGATTTCAAGGTTTCAGCGGAAATACATGTACTCAGGAAACCTAAAGACAAGAAGTACCAAATCTGACATTTTAGTCCGAAACGTTTTAAATATGAAAGGTGAGGAATTTGAATCAGTAACGTGCCATTTGACACTGCTTATTCTATATTAAACCTAAGGGGCTTCAATCATAAAAAAGATGTTTACCCTGGCTAATCGCCTGTATTTTGTTTGTCTAGATCCTGAATTTTCCCGTCACAGGCAGATCATGGAATAGGAAATTATCACACCTTCGTACTTTCTGCTTATGAAGTTAATTCTAATACAACACTGCAGCAAATTGCTGAATGACTGAACAGAATAACTGGTTCTTTACGGTGATACCACTGTAATTACTTTTCTAATAGAGTACATTATGTTGCTTCACTTTCCCTATGTTATTATTACCTTATTCTCGAAGTTTACACCAAATCGGAAAGTGCTTAGTGCGACTTACTAAAGGATAAAATACTTTTCATGCTATAAACAGCGCAAAGGAACTGAAATCTCAGAATCTGGCGATTGGATATGTTTACTTGTTAATACCTCTTATCAAAACATATACCTAAACATCTTTAATGAAGAGGGGCTTTTGTGTTTATTTACAAGCATTACACAAAAATGCCTCCAGTCCAGGGCAATTTTTCAATACGTATAAGCTTATGAACCTTTGATGGTTCAGAGCAACGTGAGTTTTGTTTACAACAAATATTTTGCGGTGGTTCCTAGTGGAGAATTCCAGAAACTTTCGAATGCAGTCGATGTTCTTTGTTTAATATCTTAGTTTTATTTTCTATGTTGCTATCTTTTGTTTTGACTTTGTTAAAAATCAATAAATGGTTTGGTAACAGTTCATCATCAAAAGGTTATTAAAAAAACTGCATTAAAAAAGCATATTGGTGACCTCCGACGATTAGATTACCGAACGAGAAGTGAAGTTAAAAAACATGGACAACACGCTCATCATCAAAAGGTTATTCAAAAAACTGCATTAAAAAACATAGTTTGGAGCAAATTATCTTTGTTGGATTAACACTTCGGTGGAGGGAGAAGCCAATATTCTCTGGTGTAGTGGTTGTAAATACTCGCCAAAATGTTTGTAGCGTATAAGTAAATCATATAGCTGCTGTCAAAACCTCTACAGTCTTTCTTTCGGCTTAGTAACCAAACATCGATAAACGGATTATTTTATAACTATATATGTAATTTGTGTAAGCTTTGTTCCAATTTCACCATGCCTAATTAGTTCACGGTTTGGCCTGTAGAAGGCATTTTGTGGCTGTGCTGTTCATACGGAGGAGCCGCTAAGTTCATACGGAGGAGCCGCTAATACCTGAGCAAAAAAACGTCGCGAAGAAAAATACAAGTGTGAGGTGAACATTTAAGGCACGCGCACGCGTGTGCGTGTGTGTGTGAATTGGCTACAAATATCGCTATTTTTGTGGATTGCATTAGTACACCTGGGTTGGCATCTTCTTCTCCGCATACGCAGTATTAACAAAATGGAGTACTTTGTTGACATTTAACGATGAACTTCGTAGGAATGAGAAAGTATCTTAAAAAGGATACAGACCTTTCAGACCTTCCAGGTGTCCACATCTTCTCTTAAACTCTGCGATATGTACAATTTCGTTACTTAGATCCTTTTCCTTCAGAATTTCATTCGAAAGTTATATATGGAACAGTTACCAACTTGTGTGTTGAAATGTGCCTAATATAACATAAATGAAAGTGCTCATTTATGGGCGTTCTTTCACTGCTATAGTTCTTAGCGTCCCATTTTACATTGTGCATTAAGGACCATTTAATTCCTCACAGAAACCTCTTTATCAAGTTTGAGATTCTTTTACGTGCCGTAAATCTACGACACAGTAACCAACAGTTCTACTTCCTTTTATGTAGGAGGAAGCCATGCTAATTTGTACCACAGAACATAACCTAGTAATGCTATAATTGACATATCTACATCCGGACTGTTTGGAACTAATTAACTGTAATATTTAATGGGTTGAAAACACAAGTTCATCGTATATGGATTACATGATAATTCTTTCATCAGCGAGACAGCATACTATAAAACAGACATGCTGCGCATTATATTCTGTGGACTCCTTAGTATTTCATGTCAATATCTATATGCAACGCCCTCTTCCGATCATGGAAATAGGAATTCAAACACTCATATTGCTTAATTTTGGGGTTAATAAAAGAAAACTTGACTGCACTACACTTAACCTCAACCGCCTTAGTTATGAAGAAGTATTTAAGTGTTTGTAGTATAATATCTGTGGTATGACGATTATTTACTTCAATATTTAGCAAAAAGTAGTCTTCAGCATTATTACAGATTGGCTGGTTGGTATAAAATTACTACGAGGTATAGAAGAAGCCTATTTTGGTCTTCTCTTTTCATCTTTGGGAAATCTGAACACTTTTAGATTGTGTATAATTTCCTATGGAACCTGGCACACAGTTTTATTCGGATTTTAACCACAATAGTAACTACAAACCACTAGCTGCATTCAAACAATATTTACTACGCGAGAATGTATGGCACTAAGAAGTTATAGTGACTTCCTCTTTGTGCCATGTAACCTGCTTTTCGGTGTTTATGATTCCACACTAAAATTTACAATAAAGGTTTCACTGGTAATACATGTGTTGAGGTCCCCGAAACCAAATTAAGTGCTTTAGAGAACCTTCCATGTGCGCGGGTGTCTGAACAGCATAGCTAAAAAATATGGATAATGGGTACTTACGTCCAAGGCATTTCAAAGATACGACACAAAGCTAAGAAAATCACCCACGACAACCTATCATGGAAAATATGACATAATGCAGTACTTCCTTACCCTGGATAGTTTGTGCCTCCACCATCAGATTCACTTTGTGCCTCTCGTAGTTCATGCAGTTCAGAACTGAAGAGCCACCAACAATTGAGTCAAAACCACTGCCAGATTAAAATGAGAAACAAGTACGAGTATGAGGCGAGCTCTTGAAAAGGGACAGGTTCCTATGGTATCAGAATTTATCCCGAAGTTAGGCTGACGACGCCTAGGTCAGTGTGTGTGAATGAAAGGGATTAAAATAATGGCTTCTCGTGGATTACACTTCCATGGTTAGGTTGGCGGTTTCTTCCCCGCATGTGTAGAAGTAACAAAATGAGTCACTATGTTGATATTCAGCCCCAGTGTGCGATTTGTGCTTTTAACACTAAGATGATGATCTTGGTGGGTTAGCTTAGAGAGAGAGAGAGAGAGAGAGAGAGAGAGAGAGAGAGAGAGAGAGAGAGAGAGAGAATCCCTGCATATTATCCCTTCGTGCGATAAAAGAGTTGCAGAACACCATGGGGCGATTCTAGCCATAGAGAAGCCAGTGGCGTGTTCTGCCTCTCAGCAAAGACGTGAGACGAGAGGCAGTTGAACTAGTGTGTTTAGTCCGTGATAATAGAGAATACCAGTATAAACAACGGAAAAGGTCTCAGTTTACTTACAGGATCTTTAATTTCCAGGGAGTAAACTCACTCCTGTATAGGTTGCTATTGTGTAACATTACGAATTAGGCCTTTTAATATAAAAGACTTAACAAAGTAGGCTAACGACACTGTACGCAACTGAACCTCCAAACAATCTCGGTTTCTCGCACACACTAATGATAACTAACCTGCGGAGTAACTTATTTATCAGTGTGGCAACCTTTGTTTACGTTCCCATTGCAACGACCTTCCCCTCTTACCCTTTGGTCCCCTTGCTTGACATCTGTCAGTTATGTTCTTTTAAAAATCAGGCTGTAGTCATGAGCATGTTTCCTTAGTAGACGTCACACCTCTCTAACAAAATGTGAAGGTTCTTAATATGTTTATTATTTTTATGATCACTCTATTTTAGTTTTGTAAATAATAGGGTATCTTTAAGGCTGATGCAAATACTGAAACCTTGTCACCAAATGCACCCGTAGATAATTAACGTAAATTTGTTTCTCTGCATAGCGCATTGTGCACTACATTACACTGCACTAATGTACGAGTATCAACACCCTAGAGGCAAATAAACAAGTCCAGCTAGCCAGAGGTGCCGACCCTACAATGCAGTATTTCATTAGGAAGCGACAGAAAACAACAGTAGAGTTCAATAGTTGCACCTGAAAGTGATGAAACAAAGGCCTACCGAGACTTAATATTAAGCTTCGTTTACTGAATAAATTTTAACTTGAGGATATCCATCTGTGAAATTTATAAAATCCAAAGTTTCAGTGTTTAATGTGTAATGTTTGCACCAACTTTAATGCATGCCTTTAAATTAGTTCCATAAATATTAGTTTGTTTAATATTTTTTACTGTTTCGAAAAGTCGCTCTCGATGGTGCAGTTCCTTTATTCTTAAAATAACATTGCAGAATTGTTATTACTCTTTAATGGAATATTAGTACATTATGGAGATGAATTTTAATTATTCTTCTACTTTTGGGAGAAAATAAGCATGCTTGTTAATTATTTTGCTTAAAATGTAAATAATGTGAACATTACTGTTTACACACAACGCTACTAATCCTGCCTGGAAAAAATGACCTCATCAATTTTTATCCTGTTATTTGCAAGGAGGCATACAAAATTTCATGGAATTGTACAGAAAAGTATATGGTGTGGAAGAACTGAAAATGAGAATGCGTCGATAAATGAATACGCGAGAAACGAGAGTTTAAAAACTATAATGCTAAAATAACACATTTCCAACTTTGTTCTGTTGAACACACATTTAATGCATATAAAGTTTCGCCTTCGACTTTTTTCTGATCCTCTGCAACTAAATGCAGGCAGAAGCGTATTTTCCATCCTAGGGCCCCCATTTAAATGTGAACAAACTTTCCATCACCATGTCTTCCTGTTTCACTGCATAGAATTCCGTTTTCGTACTTTTGGATAGTCCCCAACAAATAAAATACAACAAATTTCACTGCAGCGTAGCCAACCTAATAGCAAATCCAGTTATTCCCGGGAACAAAATGCTTCTCATTCCTATTTGGAGCCATCGCTTTAACCAAATAGTGTTATCTGAAAACCCTAATACTAGATGAACAGTAGGTTCACACATATCCTATATGTAGAGTAGAGTTGAGCCAATTTTTTCCTGAGTGTGCAATTAGCGGAGGCCCCTAAGGGAGATTTAAGATCCCCATACCATCAATATTGAATCTCCTAAATTTATGACTCATTATGTCAAAAAATGTTTAAGACCTCAGCTTGAAACGTTTACAGGCTATAGATGGATGGCTTCTAAGTACATTGATCTGCTTTTATCTAATGAATTTATTTATTAAGGAGGATATGATTTTTCTTCATTACTGTTCTGTGATTAAAATGAATAAATAATTATTATTTTAAATAGGCAGACCATTAATACCAAAGCAGATCCACAACAGCACTTAAAGATTGCTTTCTATTGTCCTTAAATTTTATTTAGCTATTTTCAAGACGAATCAGTAGTATGAATTGCTGGCAGGAACTGGCTTCGTAGTATAGATGTGTAATCGGAAGAGCATTTATTGTTACGCCGAAGAAGAAATGTTCTATTATCCCGTCACTTGATATTGCGGCCCAAACACATTTCTGCACTATACATTTCCCTTTTATGAAAGTGCTCATAACTTCTTCACATAGCCTCGACATCAGTCCCTGTGATTATTTTCATTGGGGATTCCTAAGGGTGTCAGAGTATCTTGGAACACAGGACCAGCATCTTGCCAATCTGCAGAACAGTCAATAAAGATCTTTGTCAACGAGAAGTGTTATCAGCAAGATAATTGCGACAAACTGGTGGCCACATTGATTAAGTGCTCTGTTAATATTAAATCAGACTGCCTCCGTAGCGCAGTTGGTAGCGCGCTTGCCTCTGGCGCGGAGGACCCGGGTTCGATCCCCGGTACCAGCATGGGGATTTTATCCCCTCTGGGAGGTCTGGCGTGGGGTGCACTCAGCCTCGTTAGGTCCCGGGGGGACCAATTGAGGAGCTACTTGATGGAGAAGTAGCGGCCCCAGGTCTAGAAGACCGCATGACTGGCCGGGTGGGCTCGGGGCGCTGAGCACGTCCCACCCTCCAGTACTGCACCTCACCAATGACGCCTGTAGTGGGCAGAGGTGGGGGACGCAGCGGCTGGGCGGTAGGCCTTGGCCCCTTGTGGGCTGTTGCGCCGGGGTTTAGTTTAATATTAAATCTTCATGCTTTTGCGATGAATATATGTAATTTGTATGTGTATATGGTGTAATACACCATATACACATAAAATCAAGGTATAAATGATGGAACATTTCGTACGGAACTCTGTATATTTAAAATGTTAGACTTGTGCATCACGTTAAAGGTGACATTTCAATTCATAAGACTAGCAAAATACACTAAAAATTTAACCTTTTGTCATTTTCGCTATTTGGTTTCTTCAAGTGCCATTTTAATTAATTTCTCAAACTTTAGATCACCTAATAACCGTTTGATATTAAATAATATTTTATTTATATTCAAGGGCTCAGTGGAAAAGGGATCAAAGCAAGTACTTCATATATTTAGAGTGACAGCTTATTGAAGAAAAGTGATCAGAGTCCCAAAAACTCGATGGCAGAATTTTGATGTCAAATGGAAGAGTGACCGAGTCCTTGAATTGTATGGAAGAATGATTGGAATTTGTATACCTTTCTTGAAATATAACAACAGAAAATAAACAGAAAGCATTCAAAGTTGTCTTCGTTCAAATAAGCAACGAATATTTTACAACAGCTTCAGTGTTCCACTATTATACTTCCGTCAGTTTCAATGTATCGTAGTATAGTGTTCCATTGAGTAAGATGGCTCAATTGTTTACGTGTGTGGTTTGCATTCAGGGGATTTGAATTTCAATCCCGGAACCGTCTAATCTGGTAGAAGGAATAGTAAGAATTTCGTTTTACTCGTGTAAGATGTCTATGGCAGTTGTGAAGTTCTTCCACGACTTGACCTCTTCTGGGACCTCATTACTCACCATCAGCGGGTGTGGTGCACCCCCGGCGTATGTGACATACATAGAACGCAAGATGATTTAGCTATTTGGAAACATCAGGTATTTGTTATCTACATTGTAAGAGCACCCTACTGTTACAAAAACTCAAGTAGCTTAAGTGCCTTCGAAACGACTATGGCAGGTTTGGAAAGAACATCCGGTAACATACTCTAATCACTACATCGCTGTCGGAAACCAGCTTACTCTGTATAAACGGTTCTTAAAAGTTGGCAATAGTCTTTACAGAAACACAGTGAGTCACAGTTCTTGCTTGAAGTTTTGGTTTTAGTCTTAAAGCCCAGGTGTTCCATTTTACTGCACGTATGTGAATGGTCTATATTAAATCATCTATGTAACTTCTGATATATTTACTATTGCACACATGGAATGTAATCATATTTGTTAGCTAAATTATTTTAACGTGCCTAAAATAAAATTGTTTATAGTATAAAATACCACGTGTGCCTAGAAGCGTAAGCAAGCACATCTGTAACTTAAAAACCTTTAACAAATTGAACGATACACTACTGATCAAAGTAGATTATCCTGTGAATAAGAAACATTAGCCACGAAGAACCTCCCAGGTATTTGCAATTATCCTCGAGCACAACCGGTTTTGATGTAGGAAATTCAAAGTTCGTACGTCAATCTATTTCATAGAAAGTATGCATGAGATACAAAATGTTAACAACTATTTATGCAAATGCACATACTCAGAGAAAACCAATGTATCTGATTTACATGCTGCCCAAAACAACCGAAAAATGTGGTCGTTGTCGTCTCTAACGCTTCCTCTATGGACTATGTCCTTCGGGATAACCTCATTCCACCAAGCGATGATTGGACCCATTCCTAAGTGGAGGCGCCCAGGTTGGGGAGTCCGTTTCCTCCAGTTGTAAGGTGATGATATGGATGGCGGTGGAATGATAGGACCTAAAGCTTTTACCGTGGACCCCGAAAAACAATAGGCTTTGAGGATACCTCACACAAGCTAGTCAGCCTTGAATACGGCCAACATAAAAGCGCCACCTCAGAGTCGGGAATCGTACACAAACCCTTAGCACGAGAGCCGTGAACTAAACCACCAGCTACCAAGGCGCCCCTACCAAAAAAGTGTTGGGGCTTTCCTGAAGGCTCAGTATTTCGTGGTGATACTATTCCAAAAATAAACGTCTTGGACTTTCTATTTGTATCACTTAACAATGAGAACAGCGCTGAGATGTGTCCAATACTTGAAAATTATGTAATACTTAACACTACTCCTAATTGGAGAATGTTTATTGATATTCTTCTTTAAGCAACTCCAAACTTAACAGAAATTATTTTATTTTCATAACTCAATGTATGCAATGACACTCTTTATAAATATAAAATTTCCGTAATATTAGGGAACTAACTGACAGTCATGAACTTCTGCACCGAAATTATGAAATAGTCCGTGTGATGCAAAGTACGTTATAATTGCAATGCGTTAGATGCGTCTTCTCAAGGAGTAAACATTTTCTGAAGAGAATAATCGTAATCAAATAGGTTTACATGTGGAGTCAAGCTGCACAGCGTGAATGTAGACCTCATAATTGAAAATCAATACGCTGTGTAGACGCAGATGGCCAACCTCCAATTCCGTTTATCCTGTAAATACGGATCTTAATGAAGGAAGACAAATGTTTTTAAGACAGCTCCTCCATTTTGTGAATAGAGGATTTAATATAGTGCATTGACATACTTCGCAAAAAACAGTGGAGCAATCTAACTCTCTGCAAAGCATGCCTATATTATTGAGGATATTTAACGTATAACTTCCTATACTGATAAAAAAATGTTCAGCGTTTAATTTACTATAGATGTGTTGCATAATATTATAATCAAAATTATGAACGGGGTCGTTAGATTAGTTAGATGTCTCCATAGCGTTTATCATTATTTGAGAGCTATAATTACGCATGCATGTTGGGACAATTGAATGACATGCTACAATCTATCTGTAGCACGCGAGGGGGCAGCAAGATTGGTACTGTGCGGCGGCGTTGTTGTTGTTGTTGTTGTATTTAACGCCCGCTTTTACTACTACGGCACCGCAGGCGGTGACACTGATGATACATGGAATGAAGATGGAGCACCGGTGGAATGAGATGGCGGGGGAAACCGGAGCACCCGGAGAAAACCCGCCTTGACGCCGCTTCGTCCACCACGAATACCACATGCGGGTCCCTGGGATCGAACCCGGGCCGCCTAGGTGGTTACTGTGCGGCGGATCTGTAGTAGAAGAGGTTTGGTTTCGTTCTATGGTCAAATTTCTCATACGGGAAGGAAAGAAGCATAAATAAACCTACGAATGGATGGATGGATACATAACACAACTTTAGGTCAAGGTATAAAAGTACTTCTTAAAGAAAGTGGGCAAAAATATCAGATCCTAGTTTGAGAGTGTGACATTATAACTTGTAAACTTCGCATTTCAAATGGTATGGTCTCCATACCATCTTGACAATATCAATGACGAGGTACCTGGTTGATGTCAGGAACGTTGACACAGGAGCAGAAATCATCTCACCAGCAATTTAGCCAAGAGAACTTACACACGTTTGGAGAAAATCCAGATCGCTTCCACTCAATAAAAATGGAATCAGGAGAGCTATTAAGGGTTTCGCATTCCCAACAAGAATTACGTACTATATTCAGCTGGAAACATCATGATACTTTTGGGGCCATACGTGGTTTTAGAATTCACATCATACAATGAACTATTATTGGAGATACTTGCGCTTCCAAAGCGATTGCATTACGTGAAGCTGTGATACAAAACTACATGGGAAATTATCTGCTGCTGTATTGCTGCTCCACAACTTGCCTGAGTACAATAAACAAACTACAGGCTGCGTTAAAGGAACGTGTTTTCATACGGCTTGATCATTCGTATACAACCCACATCTGGATGTTAGTAACAAGCATTCTGTTCCGAAATTCAAAGAGGTTTCTGAGGGTGGAACACGTTTCCGATGACGATCGCAGCCTAAAAGGCTGTCATAATCTTTTTGCGCTTTCAAGAAATTTAATTATAATCCGAACTCAAAGGGAACATTGTCTTGAACTCAAAGTGGACTATAGATTTCACTTCCAGAAAAAGAAAATGTAACATACCTTCTATTAGTATTATTTAGCCGACAGACAATCGTACTTGCGAATATATGAGCACGAGTTGATGATACGTATTATTAGGCCTTCTTTTTTCAAAATGCGACCTTACTTGAAAAGCATTTGTTTCTAAAACGTGTATTTTGTTCCTCTGAACCTACTGTTTTTAAACTTACGGGTGTGAGGGAGCTATAACAGGGAGTGGGTTAACCTTGAAAAGCAAAGATAGGTTAGAATTGATTAAGTCTCACTTCCAGTTAACCTATCTAGAATCACACTTAGTATGAATATCTTATGAAGCAGATACCAAGGCAACCAAATGTAGATTTTTATAACGTGACAAGATCCAAAGCTGTTCCGGGTGTTTGCAGGGGTCAAAAGTGAGATCTTGATAATTGTGTTTTAATTAACAGATTTTATACAGTACAAGAAATATAATGTAATGAAATGTAATGCCTTTCATTGTTCACCTGACTAGTTCAAAGGATCTAACCAGCTGATCTAACATTGCAACCCACCGGCACGACATTTAAACTTCCCAGTCGACTGGCAGTTGGTTAGGGCATCGATCCATACTTCAAATGCCGATTATAGGATTGAATTTTTCAGTAGGATTTTAACTTTTCTACTTCAACCTACGACGGTTATTTCCAAAGAATAATTAATTACTATTGACTGACCTAATGGAGATTACCTATGAAACTCCGAACTTGAAGTATTTATGAGATTTAAGTCGTTACTGGGGTATATTATCTCAAAATGATCTTGAAAGTCCTTGTGGTTTCCCGGAAAAAGTGTGAGTCATATGGGGATTTTATCGTTGTGCTGGCATGTTGCCATCGTAGCGCAGTTGGTTAGAGTAGCGTGGTTCAAAACTGGCTATGACATTAAGTTTTTCAGTCTGACTGGACCCTTTCAATTTAGCCTACACAGGACATGCGTAAAAACATAATTATCAGAGTTGGAGAATAGTTGAGATATAAATAGGGGAATAAGGAAACAAGAGAAAATAATGTGGAACTCAGAGCAACGAGGAGAATGCAAGTGCAGGCTCCGCTAGCAGAAATAGGGCATTTGGCTGATAATTGATTTAAATTACCAATCTATACCCGTCTATTACTGTTCTATGTGGCGGAAATTGCATTATAATAAAATGTGCGTACCGTCATCACACGTATTAGCAACGACTCGTAAAATATAGTCTTCATGGGCTATTAGGGTATTTCCACAGGTGTAAATTTACATTATGTGCTTCCCTCATGTAATGCGCTTATGGGGGAAACAAATGGAAGAATATCTTAATTACTATGTTGCCAACGTATAATTAAATCTCTCGCCGCATGTTGTTGCACCCTTTAACCAGAATGACCCTGCTTGTTGGAGCCAACTATCCATGAGACCAGAATCCATTACATTAGAACTCTAATGAAATATCAGTTTTGTCTACTGAAGCAATTAATTCAGTTGCAGGGAAAGCTTTTGGATTTACTTGCGGGGCCTAGCACTGTATTCCTCTCACGAGAATGTGACTGTAAGGAATGCATTTGATATCAACTCTGATCGCGCAATGTTAGTATCTCAGAATTGCTAGCACAAGAACGTATGTTTTTAAGAGGCCTAAGCCTTGTTGACATGTTGAAATCTAGCCATAATCTTTCTCAGAATATGCTTACGTCAGCACTATTGATGTCCACATCTCTTTCAGCATTGCAGGACTAGGTGACAGCAGTTGGTGTGTTGCGGCAGGACGCTGGAATTTGTACTCTGGAAAGATTTCTCCTTGTCGCTTGGTGGGACATCTTCGGTCCCCCTCCTCCTTGGAAGGTGCCTTGTTCTATTCCCAGGACCACCAGACTGTGGGCGGGTAAGACAGAGCTATCCTATTTCATGTTTGGTACCTTGTTGGAATCGTTAGGTACCCTCCTTGCTAGCGCACATTATCCTCCAAATCTAATGGCTCTTGGTGTCTCACCTCCCAGGAGTCACATTGGAAGCACAAATGGTGCACTCTGGGCTACGTGCAATGCTTGCTCCAGCTACTGGAGGCCATTCCGTGTGGCTATTCCTGAGGCGGTTGGAACGCTCATACCGAGTGACACTTGTACGGAGAGACCTTGGTACGGCGCCTTTTCTTCCACCTGATGAGCCACAAGTACAATAAACAAAACAAAAAAAGTTTATAACTGCAGAATGCAGAACGCTCGCTTAGGAGTATATTTGCAGTAAGCGATGAAATTTCTAGATAATGGTGCAATAGGGGATCACAAAGTAGTATAAAATTGCCTTAGATTACGTCAAAACGTCCTTTATAAATGACTAACGGTTTTCCTTTGGTGGTTTCGCTGAACTCCGTATCTCCAAAATCACAGCACGCACACTACTTGGCACTCGGGTATCAACTGTAGTAATGAATTCTTCTTAGCGAGGCCACCCCCGAATTATTACCTGCCAGACAAGCATTTCAACCCTTAGAGCTCTAGAGTCAAAATACTGTATTGGCCAGCACCAGATTAGTCTCTGTACAGCTTTCTAAATGATTCATGCTTCGCCACTTCCGTTATTATTTTGGGCTCCGTACAAATGTCAAACAATTTCATCTCCGCACAAGTGTCACCCCGTACAACTGACACAACCTCCTAATGAGTTACCTATTGAATGATAGTTAGGTAGATTATGCAGGTAACAACACCATTAGAATATATTTATCAATTCAGAGGAGAAGCGCTTTGCAATGGGTGACATGGGATGCTCCTGGACTCGAGCTCATTGTGTGGTTTACAGATATTTCAGCCCACGTATAAAGCCGGTAGAAACTCAGCATCGGAAGATATATGAAGAGCTAAGATTATTGGATCTTTGGGTTTAGGCAAAGTTTACTAATTCTGAGACACCGATTTGGCCTCTTTCGGTTTTGTTTCTCTAAAACCTATTTCTGGTTACTTTGATATTTATGAATTTTCATTAAGTTACACAAGTACATTCAAAACAACACAATATTCTATGAATATTAGAACAAATATGGTGTAATGAATTTGCGGGCGCTCTTCATTGCGCGTGAAATGGTACAAGCAGAAGCGCACTAAAATCCTTACCCTCTGAAACAGGCAGCACATCGCTGACGTTTCACTAAACAAAATGCAACAGTAAAATTAATATTAGGTATTTATTTTTATTGAGTGTCTTAGATTTTTAAGGTACTTTTTCAATATAATGTTAATTTAAACGGCATTACAATTTTAAAAATTTAGACAATACATACCAAAACATTTTAGGTATTATTTTCTAATTTTTTCGGTTATAAAGTGCTTGCATATTTCTAATATTTTTAGGCCATAAACACCCGGACCCTGATCATCATGGATTTAATTGCTTGAAAACCGGTGTATGGTATTCTAGGCATTTTATGCTTAATGACGTATTAAAGAGAGCTTTGATTTCTGCAGATTTTCCCACCAGTGGGACCAGATGGTTGAGAGGCAAATCTCTGATACGCGACGTCACATGTGTCCATATCCAAGCACGTTCTAAGCTAGCAGACGCTAGGAAACTTGTAGGATCAGCTGCAGCAACTGCCGCCAAGAAAGGGAACATGTACAAAGATCTGACCGAGAGTTACCTTTTCGTCCCATTTGCTGTCGAAACTATGGGAGCCCGGTGTTCTAAAGCCAAATCATTAGCATGAGAATAGGAAGGAAATTGGAATCCCTTAATGGAGACCCCGTGCAACTGATTTCTTGAGACAATGCATCAGTATTGTAACTCAATGAGGCAGTGTTACCAATCTAATGGGAACATACCATGTTTCAGCTGATTTTGACAAGGTTTTTTGTTTCTTATGAAAAATATAAAACATATAAAATATATGAAAGACCTTTTTGTAAACTAATTTACTGCAAAAGATGAAATTTCGATTGAGTATTTCTAAAAATGAATAGTATATAGAATTTAAATTAGTATAATTGTTTACTGCAAATTAGGTAATGTTGCTCTATGATGGTGACCTCATTTGTTGAAAATCGTGTTCCTTTATTTTATATTATTTGTGTTTTATTAACCCTTACGTAGTCGCGCGTGTTTTCATAACTTTACTAGTCGCGCGGCATGTTCCCCAAACAGAAGCGGCTCTAATATTTGTGCAGCATGTCATTAATATAAATAGATTTACTAAATTAATGACTCTTAATAATGCTACGTCACCTTACATGGGCGCATTTTTTGTATTAATAAGGTAACTATAAATTACTTTTTTGAAGCACATACAGTACTTCCCATTTGCTTACAACCTTTGGTAAAATATTTATTTCTGGTGTCCATGTTGTGTATTATTGATTTAAGGCACTACAAATATAACTAAATATTTATTCTGTTAACTCAGACAAAGGTTTTATGAATTTAGTCACTGTCACTGGCGTTATCATAACACATTTCTACATTTTTAATGTGCTTTAGACACATGACTTTCAGACATCAGGCACATTGCAATTTAACTTTTATGTCTTTACTCATCTAAGACCTCTTGCGGAAGTTTCCACATTCTTTCTTGTTTTACTTCGTAAGGATCCATTGCTGAATAAACAACATACAGTGACAACACACAAGAACTACAACTGTAAGCTTTCTCAGCGCACAATAACGTAAAGAGTCGCGTGGGGCGTTGACGAAACCCCAAGGCATATTGTTGCGTATATTCCTGCACCTCAGGCTTACATTGTTGATTCTATTTTCGAGGCGCGCACATTGCTTCCTAGGTAGGTACCAAAGATCATGAAGGTACACCCCTATCCATTATGTAACAACACAACGATAACAATGACTGGGGCGTTCTAAACACCCCGCGCGACCACTAAAGGGTTAA
This sequence comes from Tenodera sinensis, assembly GCA_030765045.1. Taxonomy (NCBI): domain Eukaryota; kingdom Metazoa; phylum Arthropoda; class Insecta; order Mantodea; family Mantidae; genus Tenodera; species Tenodera sinensis. The sequence continues at coordinate 27,556 of JAUKNM010000116.1, forward strand.
AGCTTCTGAAATGTTGCACATTAAAATAGCTAAATATAAGTAGTTTGCAACCAAACGTTTCCTTCTAACAGGTACGAAAATAAAAGTTCACTAGAATGACACCAGAAATAATTAATGTGTTTAAATTCTACAATCACATGCTTTCGTTTAAATAGCACTTGTAATCTCGAGAGAAAAGATAAAGGCATCTTACAGCAGCATCAAGTATGGTGATAAGAATTATGTACTTCTAAGAACGTTTGACCGAATCAGGCGACGGTGCGGTAACATGTGCGACTCGCATTTGAGAAGCCCCGGCTCGAGTGGCGTCGGAAGCGTTCGCACTAGAAACATTAGGGACCCGATCCATGCTTATGCTGAGTGAAATTCAGACCAGGTCTCCCAGCGGGAGAAAATCCCTACGCCGGTACTGGGAATCCAACCCGGTTCTCTTACTTGGTAAGCAGCAGTGCTACCACCAAGCTAAGGAGACCAAAAATAGTCATATGGGTACATAAAGGTATATCGATATAACTGACATACTTATATCGATAAAATGCCAGATTTGTTAATTTCTCCTTTTCTGTTGTAAGCTTTCATTATGTTTTTCGAACAATAAGGAAGATTAACTACATAAATGCAAATTGTTATTAGAGAACGGAAGTTATGTTAAAACACGGTAAATCGAATATTTCGTTTAACAAGAGAAATTCAGGAAGTCCCTACTTGTGCTGCTATTCTTTAAAATTCTGTTATAATCCAAAGCATTAATTGAGGTGCATTTTAATCAGAAGATCGATGATTGTTTCCATAGAATTGTAGGTCTACTTCTCTAAATATTTATTGCGAGCATATCTTAAATTGGTTATCAACCTGGCACTATTTCTCTATTACAGGCGCTCCCGGTAATAGACAGAGTGACTATTCATTACGTTCCATGTATTGCATTATATTGGTACACATTCTATTTCATAGTGGAACCCCTAAGTAGTCGGAACTCGCCTAAGCCAAATAAACGTGGCGTGGCGTAAGCCTATTAGAGTTTTATAATCGTGAAGTAGATAATGATGATAATAATAATTATGATAATGATAATAATTTGTAAAAGATAAGGGAAAAGAAACTCTACGAGTATACTGGTATTCCATGACAAAGAAAACTAAAAATTATCCGCATGATACGAAAATTACAAAACTGTTTTATTCGGCATGTCATTGGTTTAGGAATACATTTTTTCCACATTATCAAACCAAGTGTATCGAACACTTCGATATATTCCATGCACTTTGGCATCAGTAGTGTCCAGGTAGCGGAAGAGCACACTTTAGTTGCTTTGCATGCAGTGTAATCGCTTGTTTTTCTTTGTCTTTTTTCTTTTTTTGCATAATGTGTGGATAGCTTCGAGTGTAAACAATGACACCCACTACGACGATGAAAATGAATTGTCTCACATACGAATGGTTGAAATTATTTCTATATGAATGGTCTAACCACTTGGCCACGGCGTGGCCATTCACGTGCTTTGCATAACCACGAGGGGAAGGGAAAATAGTGACATCAGTTAAGACAAGTGTAGGTATTTTGAACATTCAAACCAATTATGAGGAATATTTCGGAAATAGGTAATTCCACAAAATAGTATTTGATAAATTATTAGTATCTGCTTTAACGAGACTGAATTCTTGTGTAGCAAGATTTTGTCTGTCTCTTACGACTCACCAGTTATACAAAACTCATTCAGAATGAAGGATACTCCACACGCAATTCCCAGAAAATTATTTTCATTTATCATGCAAATATCTTAAACGTACCTATGGTATTTTAATCAACATCGTTATTACAGACAAGTTTTGAGAATATAAAGATAATTGCATGTTTTATAGGTAAGGGGTGATTTGGAGTGGAGGATTTTGCTGAAAATATCCGTGTCATAACCTTGGAATATTCTAAACTTATATATCAAATATGGAGTTTAACTGTTTTTCACTTTTCAGTTATGCTGTTCACACACAGATACAGGCGCGCGCGCGCACACACACACACACAAACACACAAGCAATCGCGGGCCTTAAAGGCCTATTGTGAAGTCTAGTTATCGAATTTTTGATTGAAATGCAATATGTGCTCTATTTACACACTGGAGAAAATAAAAAATAATTGAGGAAGCTGAAAACAAGAACTAATCTTCTTAATGTATGTGATATATTTGCAAGAAAGAATCGCTGAGCACCAGCAACAGTGGCGGTTGGAGCAGCAGTTATTACAATAACGAAACTCAGAGACAGCTCTCAAAGGTCACATCTTGAGAGCTACTTCATATTTATAATTTTCCATAAAAACTCCGTTGTTTTTCGGAATATCTAACAGAGTAGCTGTTTGTTCATTTGTTTCGTTAGGTAACGGGATGCACGATGTATAGAAGTGAAGGAAAAAGTGTTTGCTCTAGTTTTCTCCCCTTAGGGAAATGGAGTATTTGCAATTTAGTACATATAACAAACATAATTGCCTCTAGCGTGGGGATTCAGGTTCGATCCCCGGTACCAGAGAAGGGATATTTCCACATTGGTAGATCTGGTCCGGGGTGAACTTACCCTCGTGATGCCAAATGAGTAGCTACCCTAATGGACAAGTGACGTCACTAAATGGTCAGTATTCGCCTTACGTAAGGGGGAGTTGGAGTGCTGAACCCCTTTCCCCTTTCCTGTACTGCACTCCTCTGTGGACTTGGTTGCGGCTGGTAGATGCCCCCTTTGTATAGAGGAGACGCTCTAGGGATTACTGTTGTTATTATTGTTATTGTTGTTATTATTATATTATTATTGTTATTATTGTTATATTTATCGTCATCGTCATCGGCAGCGGCAGCATATAGTGATAATAAGCGCCTTCAGCATTTTGCTTAGTAAGTAAGAAGCAAGAACCGAGTGAAAAAACCCCGCGAGGTCTTGGGTTCAATTCCCGTCTAGGTGGAAACACTAACCATGTTTTAATTTTTTTTTTTTTTTTTTTTTTTTTTTTTTGTGAATTTCCCGGTAGGTAAGTGAATGTCGGAGTGGTTCCCATTCTGCCTGGAATTTCCTAGCCATCATTTCCTTTCATCTCATTCACTACCTAAATCTGTTTCAGGGTCGTAAAAACGGCGCTTGGTGTGTTGCGGCATGGCGGTGAATGTGCTCTGTTAGAAAGCTTCTCACTGTCACTTGGCGTGACTCCTGGAGCCCCCTTCTTTCTGGAAGCTGTCTCTAGGGACCCTCAGGTTGTGGGTGGCTAATCTCTAGGGACTCCGTCCTTTCTAACGCAAATCTTCGTCCAAATGTGATCACGCTTTGGGTCTCCCCTTCATTCCTTCTACCCAGGAGACACTTCGGAAGCACAAAAGACTCCCTATGGTCTACGTGCGGTTCTGTGTTACAGTTACTGAAGGTTCTTTGTCTGACTACCCCTAACCTTAACACGTTCTCAATAATGCCTCTAACGATTATTATTAAAATATCATGGATAAGATATTTTCATGACAAATAATACGAAAATCTTGAATTTTCTAGAAATAGTTTCTGAAGCCCTCTTCATTCTGAATAACTTTTGCATAATTGGTAAACAGTAAAGGACAGACGAAATATTACTCCAAAATATAGATATCGTTAAAGTACACACTTTATATTAAGTACATATTTTGTGGACTTAAACAGCTCCCATATACTCCTTCTTGTTGGTCAGAAATGTCAAATATTTATACTTCTCTCAAATGGGAACTCGTTTCCGCTTTTTTTCACTGGTCATGCAAAGAGCGTGTATTTTAAAAGCCATCACATAACGATCAGGTCTTAAAAGATTTGACAATGTCTTACTATATTTCGCCATTTCCGTTGTAGCTACAAGCAAATATGTATTGTCTGACCACTAGAAGAAGGCGAGCTATAGGATGGTGCTACGCAAAAGTTTTCTATCGTCCCCTTCAATGTTTATGCACGCTAGCATGATATACAATGCACAGTGTTGTCAGATAAATGTGTAATACCTATCACAGCGCTTACATTGAAGTGTTAGATGTGGCAGCATGGATGATTCATGCGCACATTTTGTAGTAAACTAATAGACTATATAAGCACATTAATAGTCCAAGCCCCTCTCGTGCCTCAGACCCCGTTCGTCATCTGCTGATGGTCAGAAGTAATAAAGACATTTCTATAAATTAATGTTTACCTCGATTAACGCGAAGCACATGGAAGAATAAACTTTTGTGACAATAGCTGGTTGGTGTATGGGTAGAGAAAGTCTTATGAATATAACATCAGATTTTTATTTACTAACTTGCTACTTGGCTCTGAATTATTCAAGTGGGCGTCGTCTATATTTATTGTATGCATATAAAATACTGGCTGAATATAGTAACATAAGTGTTTTTGCTATCGGCCAGTTGTAAATTACCGAAGAGATATTTTAGATATAGCAATTCATTTACAAATAGCAGCACGCATTCCACAGGAATGAGCTCTCCGAAGGTGAATGTGAAATAAATTTCGGAGTTTACAGAATGGGACTAATTTGCGTAATTCTTCATGTTCTTTCATCCATTGATTCGCAGGCATTTGGCAGCGGTAGGGGATGTTAAATGCTTATAATAAACAGGTCAGGAGCTGTATAAAAAACCTTCCGCTCTAATACTGGTATAATTATATTAAACTTGTTTTGTACAGTACAATACCAAATATGGAGAAACGTTTTCCACTTTTGTTACTCAATTATGTGTGAATTATAGTTGAGATAATAACATATAGACCATACCAATACTTTTATTGGTGTAAGCTCCGCTACATGTGAGGCTCCAATACCAGAGTTCCCCGTTCGATTTCCGTCGACAGCCCTTTCTGACCTTCGTTTTCTGTGGATAGGCGAGTGAAGGAGTGGTTTCTCATCTATCCCGATTGCCTTTCCCTCGTTACCCTATCACGCCGTTTCCTTATTATGTTTCAGATGTGCTTCGTGATATGTGGTGGTTCGGAACAGATGACGCAGGTACTAGCTTCAATGAAAGTGTATAACAAAATACAAATGCCACTTAATCATTATCTTTCTCTTCTTCATCCTCCTGACTGTTAATCTGTAAGTATCTAAGCTCATATGTGTCTTTTCCACTGGCCACCACACGCAACCAATCATGAAGATTGTTTTTCTTCAAGTATTTCTTTGTAAGGTATTTCAGGTATCTCTATGATAAGGGAATTTCTGAATTTACTGATAGCTTCATATTATTTCGCTCCAGTGTTACAGCGCACCCCAAATTATCTGCTTTTCCATTTACCTTGATGCTCTCTTGAAGGTTTTTTTCAAAGTTTGCTACATTCATGATATTATCTTCCACAGGATGTGTGCAATCAACACATACATACGATTGTTATCCAAACGTATATCATACATCATTCCATCATCCACATTTATTAGCACAAAAACTTAACAGTTCGTTCATCACCCTCTCTAGGCAGCTGCAGTAGTGGGACGGGTCTTCGAGCAGGAACTGTTACGGACTTCCGCGCGTCTACGTGGCCTATCCATCTACTGCCTGTGCTCTCCTGTAAAACTAAGTTGACTTTTTATTTATGGATGCTCTTTAGCTGCTGTGGTTCTCAGTGTCCCACTCCATATTGGGCGTAAGGAGAGAAACCACAGAGACACGTGGAAGTTCCCAACAGTTCCAGACTAGAAGTTCCATCGCACAACAGCAGTTGTTTTAGAGAGGGTGGTAAGCGACCCGTCGATCAGGCAGCCCTCTGGTGTCCACGGTGAGTACTTTTCTTTTGAGGTATCACTCGAGCCACCTTTCCGGCGCCTTCGTATGCCACAAAATCTAGAAGCAGAAATGCTTACAAAGAAAGGAATGAAAGGGAAAAGACGAAAAGGAAATCGAGGTAAGTGAGAAACCGTCCCAGAATTCGCTTACCGATTATAAGAAACCACGAAAAACCAAAGGTCAGAGTGGTCAGTCGACGTGAATCGAATCTTTGTCCTCCCGAATGCGAGTCTCACATGATACTACGGTGCCATCTTGCTTGGTTTCCCATGTTTGCCTTATGAAATTACTTCACAATTCATTTTGTTATAGTATTTGTACATGTTAGTGACACTAGCGTCCCTTTGGTGAACTTTACAGTAGGTTACTGTTGATAAGACCATAAATGAAATGAGACATAATATAGAATAATATACGTACCAGCCCTGAACTGCTCATTGTAGCATTGGATAGCGAATAACGGAGAGAATAAGCACTTCTTTGTGAAGGAATGTCTGTTTTTTATGTACGCTGCAGTGAACTGACTTTGGTAAATCGTTTTGTTTTCGTATGGGTAGAGATTCTAAAGCAGTTTTATCTATCTTACTTAATACACCGACGACCCTCGTTACATGCCAGGAAATCTTATGGGCGCTTGGAAACCGTCTGCGTGACCCAATTCCTACAACAAATTCCTAGAAACGAAACATGGTTGTAAAACAAAAAGAAAAAGTGTCTAACTGTGCTCATGTGTACTATCTTGCTCCACTTGTGGTCCATACTGCTACAGAGATATAGGACTTCTGCAAAAACGAAGTCGTTCAGCGTATCAACTCTTACAATCTCCTAAAGCTTTTAGGTCCAATAACGACCTGAACAAATTGGATGTTTAAGGCAACGAATCTGTGAAAAGCCAAAGACATACAGTCTTCTTATGATTGCTTTTAATTGTTTACTGTGTGTTCAGAACGTAAAATATACAGTGCACACAATATTTTCACGATCTATGTAAAACTGTTGTTATTTATAACTTATTTTATTCATATTTAAGCACGTTTTAATAGGGTAATATGAAACGCTCCTTGGAGTCTACAGTTTATATAAGTGCTTCATCTTTATTCTTCTTTCTCTTTTTTGACTTGAGCTTAGTATACAAACTTAAAGATATATTGTGCGGGCATTTCGTAATTATAATTAGTTTAAAATACTTTTTTGCATAAATGTTATTAAATTTTTCATTGTTTGTTAGGAAAATAATTCATTTTAACTGCTAAATTATTTAATAATGTGTCACTATGGCAGACGCAAAATTTAATGGCAGCTGATACCTGATTATTATTATTCTTTGTCTGTTGTGCAAATAAATTTTGTTGGTACAAATGATAATTATATCACCGGATTTACAGCGTGTTTAACTATATTACACCGCAACGTGTGGTAAGCCTGTGATTGGATGTTGTGTCGAGCCACCCGCCATTAAATTTTGAGTCAGTTATTATGTACTATTTTTAAATCCGAAATCCCTGAAGCTATTCTAAATGATTTGAGTTAATATGACTTACAAAGTGTGGTCCAAGGGGATTTTTGAATAGTGGAAGTGCTGAAAATAGGGAATTGAGAAGAATAGAGTTTAAAATTTCAATGTGATGCTTTACCTAAATGGTACAGAAACAAATTGCATAGCCATCTGTGTCTTTAAAATTGTTGATACGAAAAACAGTTGTGAAGCGTGCAACCATATGTTATCAGGATAATATAATAGACAGAAATCGAAAATCTCCATATATTTTACCAAATTTCACTGATAGGCTGCCTTGAGCATTCTTGTTTCAGCGGTTACAGCAGATTTAGCATGTTTAGCAGCATAAATCTGAATATTAGACCACAGAAGACATTTTCATTTTTGATTAACTTACATCTGAGCTAGGTGATGTTGCATAACCTCAGTGACTCACATTTGGGAGATCCGACGTTGATATCCCCGTGGCTTCCTAAGCTGACCGAAGATTTCTAGTGGCTTTCATCGGCCGCTTGGCACATGCGGGCTTGGAGAACTTCATCTACAAATTCACCCATCCTCTCTTTCATCACTGTATTTCATTTGGGGTGATCACCCATCCTGAATGTGCTATGGTCCAAAGTTTACTTGCTCCTCGATAGGCTACTGACCCAAGGTACTGGCTTCTAAGTCCTTAGGGACCTAAATCCTCCCAAGAGGAGGGTAATTCGAAGAACAAGAAGACTAATTTACAAAGTTAGTAGCAAACCTCCGTTGTTGGCTGTATCAAACAAAGCACCCAGAGCAAGTCTAGCTATAGATGTTATCAAGGGATATTTCAGCGTGGTAAACATTAATCAGAAATACAGCTTTAACTCATTTTAAAATCAGATGTGCTGCGTTCACACGGTTTTCTCTAACCACTATCGTTTATTTTTATGCAGATTCTATAAAATATTCATGCAACGATTATTTTTTACCTTGTATTTTCAGTTTATCAAAGGTGGAGATTAATACAATAAACCCTTTGGTTTCAGTAAAAAGGTATATATCCTGACTTCATCATATATGTCAATCGAGTATAAACTGTCTACTTTACTGTTTATCGAGATAAACGTTTGAAAATTACTTTTATTATGCATTTAATTCTGGGTATAGGGAGGAGTCAGGTGACCAAATCTATAGCAAAATATTTTAAAACACTGTTAGTAGTTCATGTTAGAATAAAAAAATAAATAACTAAATAAAAATGGAATTGGAGGTAGTTGTTTTAAAAGGAATAATTTTCGTTGTAATAGGTCTTTCTCATCTCTTACAACTTACAGGTTATACACAATTTTACATAGTTCATTCCTAATATAGAGGACGTTACAATTTTTTACAGAAAATGCAAGGCACACAATTTATTTGCCATGTAAATGTCTTAAATGTAGTAAGTATTATAATCAAAACCGTTAGAGACGCCTTTGAGTATTTCAAAAACAAGAAAGTTTTTCATGTAAACGGCACTTTGGATTGAGGGGAATTTTGTTAAAAATCTAGGTATATCCCCAGTACACAACTTCAAGAAGATATTTTGAATTTTCCAACATTTCCATTTTGAGTTATGCTGTTCTCTCTCTGTCCCCCCCCCCTCTCTCTCCCTCTCTCTCTTTCTGTCTCTCTCTCTCACACACATACACACATAGAGAGTGCGTGGATCTGTTTCTAAAAATTATTTATTTTTTGAGTCAGGGGGGGCCTCAAAACAGCTACTTTTGGTGAACTCTCGGTATTGAATTTTTGGCTGGAATGTAATACTTTCTACATAGGCATAGGTGCAGAAGGTAAACATGTATGTTAAAATTCTGGTGTCGGTCCGTCTCTCTCTTTCTGCTCTCTCTTTCTCTATCTATCTCTCCCTCTCTCTCAGAGACATGCAGTTCTATGTTCCTTTTGTTCTGCATAAATTATACCTGTAAACATGAAAGTAGCATTAATTATAGTTTCACAGAAAGCTGTTCAGAAATTATCCAGGGAGCTCATGCGGTTATTTTCAAACAGGTTAATGTATGTTTACTATTGTCTAATTTTGAAGCTTCGGGCGCTTCTGGGCATTAGGTCACTGATAAATTAGTTAAAATTCCTTTGGGATAACTGAGCGGCGCATATCTCACATTACCCTCATTGTATTTTAGTCCTATGTAGCTTCTACAAACCATCATTATACAAGCTTGCTATTTTACTTACCTCAGGTTAAGCAAGATAAACCTTTGCAGAAATGGTTCGTTAGATATTTCATGGTAGGCACAACGTGGATAGAGGAAACCGAATCGACAGAAGTTTAAAAGCGGTTCAGTATATGCTGGCCTTGAAATCCCAATCTGTTTCACATCAGGAGGAACACCCGAGAAACAACAGCACCTTAAAAATGACAAAGTATGATAAGAAATGAAACTCATACTTACGGATATCTTAGAAATGAACTGGTGTCAGCAATTGCGTGTTTTAAAGTGATCAATCTCGCAGGGTATTCCCAATAAATTCAGGACCTACGTATTATTCTTATAAATAGCTTAAAGATGTAATATTTAATCGGTACCGTTAGTCATTTATGTGAAAATAGCAACAATCAAAACATTTCCACGTAAAGAGTAATTTGAGGTGGGGATTTTCTTGAAAATATTCCAGTTGAGTCCTTGGAAGATACAACATTTAAATGCTAATTTTAGTATTTTTCCTATATATTGTTTATCAGAAGTGTTGTTCAGACACTTAGACAGACGCATTGACTTTTTTCTAAAATGCTTTATTTGCATTCAGGGAGCCTCAAAACGTGTATTTCCGGTGAAATACACAGTGGATAGCTAAAGTCGTGCGAGCTTATCAGATGTTAATTCTTCTACCAAGTACTTCGTAGCTGGAGGAAGAATCATATTCTAGCCAAACATTTTGGGACCCCTGAACACACTCCTCCAAAAAAAAAAAAAAAAAAAAAAAAAAAGTATGCAGGGCGCTGATGACCTAGAAGTTGAGCGCTCTTAAACCAAACCAAAAAAATATGAAAGCCTCCAAGTGTATGTATGTGTGTATCTATCAATCTTCGAGCAACGTAAATAAAGAAAACAAAAAATAAAATAAAAAAACTTGGTCTTTAAGTACTGTATCTTCCAAAAATGCAACATCAACATTTTCAAGAACGTCTCTTCAAACTACCCTGTTCATGTACAATGTTTGGTTAACTTTGGTTTTCTCTTAACATTTTATTAAAGTATCATACGTTTAAGATATGTCTAGCATAAATAAAATGTATATCTTGAATTTACTGAGTGTATCTTGTGAAGTCATCTTCATTCTGAATGCTCTTTATACGTTTGGTAAACCGGAAGAAATAGAATAGCCATAACAGGAGCAGGGATTTTTACTGCTATAAACTTGCGAAATATTTATTTTTATGTGATGAAAATGTCTAAAATATATGCCAAAGCAAATACATTTTTTAATGATTGGATGGCTGAGCCAGTATTAATGTACATGGTACTCATGTTCCCCAGTGAATCACCACAGACGCAGGAGACAGAGGAGTGTTTGGACTTTGGACTTTTGTTCTGATGAAACTTCAATCCCCTTAGATGACTTGATAAACACCTTCCCATTAGAAATCAATTTGTCAATGTCAGGAGACATAGCTCTAATTTCCTCACATATTCTTTGCAGTACTAGAGCTGACGATAAATGTTATAGGTAGTACAAACGAAAAAATCTGATGTGCTGCACTCACATGACTTTCTCTACTTTTGTACTAACCATTCTTGCAAACTCTTATTCCTATATCTTCTTCGTGTTAGTTAAAATAAACATTTGTACAAATTATCTTATTGCTTAGTTCCTTGTAGGTGCAAGGGGAATATTGGAATACAGTAGGCTTTGTGCGATAGTCAAATCTTTTAAAGCTTTGAGATTCCGTTCTCTTTACACAGGTAACATATAAAAAAATGAACAACGATGACCCATTTCACGAAAGTTCTAAGTTTACCAAAACTCAAACACATAACAAGGAATATCTCCGAAATGGTTCACCCTACAAGAAAATTTATTGAGGCATAAATTCTGTATTTTAGCAAGATCTACGTTTTTTGTATAGTATAATTTGGTCTATCTCTAACGGTCTACCAGTTATGCAAAAGTCGTCCAGAGTAAATACGACTACAGGGGCTATAGCCAGAAAATTCAAGATATACAGTTCATTTGTCATCAAAATATCTCAAACATTTGATATTTTAATCAAAATCGTTATAGTCATTTTCAAGAAAATCAAAATTTTCGAAAAATTTTCCATGTAAAGGGTAGTTTAGGGTGAGGCTATTTTCTTCAAAATCTTTGTGTCGCATCCTTGAAAGACATTAAACTTAAATACCCACTTTGATTTTTAACCGACTTTTCGTTTTTGAGTTATGCTGTCCACAGACTGACAGACTGACACACAGACTGACATACACACACAGACACGCACGGATCTTTTTCTAAAAATGCTTTTTTTGGATTCAGAGGGCCTCAAAACATGTATTTCCGGTGAAATCTCGACATAGAATTTTTGGGTGGAACACAATACTTCCCCTACTTACCAGTAGAGAAAGTAAAAAACAAGATGTCGATTTATTCCTTTGTTTGACTCTGACTACTACAGAAATTATTATTTCAACAGAAGCTATTAAAACATTTTATTTAAATATAGAAAACACACCGCTACACTACAACTATAATATACAGGGATCGTCCAGATGCGCCTGAGGCGAAAAGTTGACTAGGCAAACATGTGCAAGGGCGGCCTGGGATATTTTATTACAGATATAGTTTAGCCGCGTGTCACTTACAGGAGGTAAGGCGTGGAGGGGTGTTGTGACGTAACGGAGCTACTCCTGTATTGGAGCAGTGGCGTAGTGTGGATTCTTAGTCTTAATAATCTAGAAACGCCAAAATGTGAGATATATATTAAATGACAAAGCAAAATAAGCGCTTCATTCATTATTATTCATATAACACCTTCAAACTCGAAGTATCTTGTGTCTTATCAAACTGAAGAAATAAATATAATGCCGCTCATAAGCTTACAAAACTGAATAAATAATACCAAATAATACTAAGTTTTTACTGCACTTAGCACACGATATATTACAACGTCTTTGTATCCCACTAAAATGTGAAAGGGTCCATTCTTCCCTGAATATCTGGCCAACTCTTGTGGATTGTATATTATAATTACGTAGGTACAGTAGTGTTCCACCACTGGGTTAGAAGATTGTGTGTTGCAAACGAGGTGAGGATTTGAGGTCGCCTGAAACGTGGTGACACGCGGGGTCAAGAATGGCAATGGTACCTGTTCTACAAGGGTGGATCGGAAAGTAAAGCACAACTTTTTATACCTTGGTATTGTGGCTGGGAAGCAGAAATTTCACCAAGATATAGTTTAAAGCTTTCACTACCGATGTCATTTGTTTTCCGTGTCCAGTTCAACCCAGAGAAGCCTGAACTACGTAACACAGATGGCGTCATCCACTTGTGAGCAGCAGCAACGTGTAACGCGACTTTTGTGGACAAAAGGGATATCCCGAGTAAATTTCACAGGTGCATGCATGGTGTATATGGGGACGACTATGTGGACCATAGCTATGTCACCGGGCGATGTGCATTCTTCAAAGACGGCCGTGATAACCTTTGTGATTTGTCACGTACCATCTGCAACCCCGCAGAATGTCACAGCCACATTGGAAGCTAGCTACAGGCCCACACACCATACAGTCCAGACCTTGCCCAGTCAGACTTCTACCTGTTTAGTTCCGTGAAGAAATTTCTGGCCCGTCAACATTTTACGAGAGATGCAGAAGTGAAATCAACAATCCACAGGTGGTTATACTCCAGGCAAACCGACTTCTATGAACAGGGTGTAATAAACCTGCTATCAAGATGGAAGAAATGTGTTGAGAAAATTGAGGATAATATAGAAAAATAAATATAAGACATCAGCTCGTTTGTGCACTTTATTGTATTTTTACCCATTAAACTTTTCTTTTAAAGAAACATTCTGCGTTACTTTGCGATCTACCCTCGTATCACATGGTCCACGTCCGGAAAGGGCTAGAAAATTGAACTTACACAAATATATCGTCACTGTTCCGCAATACGTATATTTTGCTGGTCAGGTGGTGAATACTCACCGAAAACACATACACTAGTGACTGTTTAGTTCACGGTTAGTGACCGTCGTACATTCCATGTAGAGCCTCGTTGCGATGAAAAGTCTCAAAGGGAAAGAACTGATCATCAAGCATGGTTACAGCTTTCGCCTATACAAGGACCTTTAAAACAGACTTTTAAGATGGATTCGTACCACAATATAATGTAGAACTTATTTTAAATTAATAATTCCATGTAAATTGAAATGTTACTAAACATACAAAGGCTCAGTGACACACTTAAGAGGAAAGCACTCAAAACATATAATGAAAAGTCGAGTAGACAGAATGACAGAAAAGTGACTAAAATACGATATAATGTGAGGATGTCATTGCTCTTTTGGTACTGTAGTTAGCATGCTAGCTTCCAAATCCATAGATCCAGGGTCCGATTTACGGCTGAAGAATGGAATTTTTCTATGGCCAGAATTATCCTCCGTGCTCCCTAGAGACTGGAAGTACGAATGAGAATGTAAATGTATGTGTGCGTGAATTTAATGTTTATAAAGAAAACCCGATGTAAACAAACACTAAGATAAGAATAGCAAACGAGTGAATATTGCCGGAGAGCAATTGTTCTAAAGGCAAAAGCCCTTTACCTTAAATTATAAGGCGGCGTACAAATGGGGGATGAAAAATTAATTAAAGGAAGCGTCAATTTGTACAGGCTACATTACTAAAAAATCTACCCACCACATTTCCAGAATTGGATATCGCATTAGTATGTATGTATTCGTTTGTCACCTCGCACAGTTTTTTTATTAATTAATGATATTGAATGAAATAGTTTATTCCCAACTGCCACTTGTAAACACGTGTACATAGATAGAACATGCAAGATCTGCGCAAAACAATTTTCAACCTTTTACTATTCATATCATAGTATAGAATAGAAATATGTATATTTCCCTTTTGTTTCTTTCATTATCTGGTAGAATCCTGAAGTCCACGAGTAGTTCTTAAAATTAATATAATTATGAAAACTCATCTTAGATTTCTCTCCGGTATGTATGCATATACCTACGCTGATTTTGAACGCAGTAGCCATACAGCGCTAGAAAAATATATTTTCTGAGACATAAATAAATGGATGTCGCTTTTGTCTTAGGCAGCGCTGCTGGCGTGAAAGTCGACCTCTTCGTATTGAAAAAGAATATACATTTAATACCTCGAAAGTGGGGTAGATCCTAAAGTTTTCCTTCGGAATGCCATTTTTAGACCCGATGGAAGTGGGCGATGTGTTTACATTGCAACCTGAAGAATATAGTCATTTAGTTTACCGTTTATCTGCAGATTATAAAGCTATGTCACGAGTGATGCAGTTTCCCTACAGCACACAGTGTGTAATTTTTGCAATCTAGGTGGACAAAAATCCAGACAACGTGATTTTGAATTATTCAATTTTTTAAAAATAATTTCTTGTTGGTTCTGAGGTTAAGTTAATATCAAACATTGGTTTTGTATTTATTCCTTACAACTGTCTTTAAACTTTCTGAGGACAGGATTGTGTTGTATGGTATCAACCTGTGAACCCGATTTTCTCACAGAACGTATAAGACATAATATTTATAAATATATACTTATCGTATTAAATCCCAGTGTATTTGGAATTTAGAGCGTCTTAATTTAACCCTCAATTCTTGAAACTTCTTCCTGTGTGAGTTATGTGGATTGTTTCCTATACAGCAGCTTTATTGGCCTACAAAACCTAGTTGATGAATTGCCAAATAATACTTTTTATATCATTTGTGTGCAGAGGGACAAATGACACCATGAAAACGTTTAAATAATCATAATTTTGTTCACCTTTGTCCATAGATAGCTGTTTGTACGTGCTGTGCCCTGAGCTCTCATCATATACTCATTTGCAAATTAACATTAATGACCAAATGTCTGGGACTTTTAAAACGCTCTTTAATGCGTCTTTTGTGTGATAACTGCCGTTCAATTGTATGGGCCGTGCTCCAGAATGGCTTGTAATTCCATTTTGGTGTTCATTTAACCAATGTTGATAACCTGCTGTGGCACTGTTGTTTTTATATTCTGAAGAGCATGATATGCTGGGGTGATTTTACAGTTTCTCTCTTTGTTCTCTGACCGAATTAGTTTATATTGGTTGACAGTAAGACGAGTGTTAAAAAAAGGCCAATGCCTCTTCGTTAGTAAGTGGAACTGGCTACATTTAATTTGTCTTAATCTCTTCAACCTTGTTGCTCTTAGAGGAGATGCTTGCAACAATTCAACAATGGCTGCGTCCCTGTAGCTCGTATACTTGTTGCGAAGGCAAACAAAAGCTCTTCGGGCCTTCCACTTCGTAGCGATTCCCGGGCTTTCTTCATTTTGTTTTTAGCACTACTGTCATTGAATGACTTCCTTGGTCGGGCTTTACCATCTGCTGAGGTGGCACTTATATAATAATATATTGCTTCAGGAAATGTAAGCTCATTGTCAAAACACCATGAACATGTTTGTAAAAATCTACTCCAATGTCAATTACATTATGACCAGTGGCGATTTATGCTTGACAGGAAATTATTAATTGTATTTTTAACAAACATTTTGATGTCATGTGTACAGTTTTCCAGGCCTAGAACACTAATGGTATGATCAAGACTTCTTCATTCCGCGCATCTTTGCTGTTTTCCAACCAGACATGGTAAAGTCGTCGCCGAGTTACCGAGGGTCGCGCCACTGAAAGTAATTTAATTGGAATAAGCGCACAAGTATGTGCAGTTAACCAAACAATGATTCATTGTAGAAATAATCACTTAATATACCGCGTGCCTCTCTTTACTAAAACTCTACATACGCTTTGAAAAACAAAATGTATTTATACGCATCATTTGACTTTAGCGCCTGTTGTGAGGAAATCGATGGAAAGAAACAAAAAATGCGTGAGTTGTTGAGTAGAACACACCTGGTACAACAGATTATATGCTAAAAAGCAAATACCCGCACACATTCAGCATCACTTACTCATCTTGATACAAAATGCACTTTCCTCCTACTGCAATGAAGAGCGAGGCTGGTGAGAGATTACACTATGTTTCCCTGTTCTAATAGCTCTCGTTTCTGTCTCAGCGACAAACTGCGGCGGTGCCGTGGCCGAGCGTTTAGCGCGCTCGCCTACCACCTAGGCGGCCCGGGTTCGATCCCAGGGACCCGCATGTGGTATTCGTGGTGGACGAAGCGGCGTCAGGGCGGGTTTTCTCCGGGTGCTCCGTTTCCCCCGCCATCTCATTCCACCGGTGCTCCATCTTCATTCCATGTGTCATCAGGGTCACCGCCTGCGGTGCCGTAGTAGTAAAAGCGGGCGTTAAACACTACAACAACAGCGACAAACTGCATGCCTCGCTACATCCGTAATACAAATCTAAACAACTTGTGACTCTGATCTGTCACTCTAAAGAAGCCATAAATTGAGTTTTGTCCACCCAGATTGTGAAAATTGCACACTGTGCAACATCTCGGCGGAGTTGGTTTCGTTTCGTTCACGCCTAAATGGGTGTTTTGCAGGATCAGCTTTATATTTATATCTTATAGATGTTGTATATACACAAATCGAGGTATTTTTGAAACTCAGAAGCCCATCAGAGATGCAGAAGAAAATAATCAATGCAAAAGAGTTTCTAAGGATCGAAAAAATAGTACTCTATACTGGACGTGGTTTAACATGGCCTTCGTTAAAAAAGAAATGCTCACCATTACTTTCTAAGTCGTCCCTCTTTTATGGAGAACCTATTTAAACTCATACCACTACAGGTAGTGGGGAATACAATAGGGGTTTAAAAGAGACAGACCATTTCAAGGAAAGAAGCCCAAGGCTTTTCCACAGCTCGTGATGCAGTGCCTTATTTTTCGCTGGTGGCCGGCCGGTCGGCGGGAGGTAGCTGCGTGTTCACAGTGCTTCTCACCGTTCCTGGCATCCGCCTTTCTCCGCGTCAGTGTACGTTCGGCCGTTGCTAGTGCGCGTACTTGTGTTCTTTGTGATCAATTCTGTTATAATGCCAATAAGTGTGTATACTTGAGCACACCGCATATTCATGTATGATTCCTAAGTGCGAACGAAGTATTGTAGAGAAGTGACATGGCTATTTGTAGACCGATTTCCTGGTATTCCTGCACCTCACAGAGAGACAGTTCGTAAACTTGTAAACAGATTCAGAGAAATTGGTCCTGTTCTTGATAAGAAACCCAAAAGAACTCCTCATGTGCTTACAAAGGAAAAACTCGATGAGATAGGACAAAAGTTGGAACGTAGCCCCAGAAAATCTCTGATCACAGGAAATGGGTGTTTCACAATTCTTGGCTTGGAAGTTCACTTAACTTTTGAAATTAAAACCATATAAAATAACCGTAGTTCAGGAACTGCAATCACGTGAAACTGTGAGTAGAGTAAATTTCTGCAGTTGGATGGCGGGTAAAGTTAATGATAGCTCTATGGAGCTAAAGTTAGTTTTTTTTTTCCCCACAGACGAAGCATGGCTGGTCATGTACTGTCACAAAACAGCACATATTGGAGTGCAGAAAACCCCGATATTGTACACGAAATGCCATTGCACGACCATAAAACTGGGATTTGGTGTGCTGCGAATGCGTATCGAATTATAGGTCCTACATTCTTTGAGGAAACAGTTAGTGGACAGAGGTTCAGGGATGCAATAATCAAACCATTCCAGGAATATTTGCGTGATATTGAGTGTACATATGCATATTTTCCACAAGACTCTGCTAGAGCATATATAGCTGATCTATCGTTGCAGCTAATTAGGGAAATTTCTGAAGATAGGGTCATCAGTAAAGGACTGTGGCCACCGCGATCCCCAGACCTTACGGCATGCGATTTATATTTATGGGGGAACTTAAAAAATAAAGTGTATCGGAACAACCTGCATACTTTGAAACAACTGAAAAACAGATCAGAAGAGAAATTACTGCAATTTCAGAAGATGAATTAATGCGTGTCAACAGAAACTTTCCTCGAAGGTGTGAGACATGCGTAGAAGCACAAGGACATAATTTCCAACACTTCCTATGACAAAAGTATGTGATTATTGTAATTGTAATTTGCATGATAAGCCTAACGCTAGAATTTAAATATTCAACGCGGCAGTAGGCGGCGCCGTGGCCGAGTGGTTAGCGCGCTCGCCTACCACCTAGGCGGCCCGGGTTCGATCCCAGGGACCCGCATGTGGTATTTGTGATGGACGAAGCGGCGTCAGGGCGGGTTTTCTCCGGGTGCTCCGGTTTCCCCCGCCATCTCATTCCACCGGTGCTCCATCTTCATTCCATGTGTCATTAGTGTCACCGCCTGCGGTGCCGTAGTAGTAAAAGCGGGCGTTGAATACAACAACAACAACAACAACAACGCGGTAGTAGCGTGCCTTCTGCTGCAGCACCAACCGCCCGCCGGCCGGCCACCAGCGAAAAATAAGGCACTGCAGATAAGGACATGTTGATGGAGGTCTACCAGGAGGTGAAACTCCCCCTCAAAAACCAGGGAAGGTGAGCATGTTCCTCCTTCCGTGGTGCTTTCCATTAGGGCAATACCTTGAGTTCTAAAGCCCCACCCCCGTGCTGTTACAAAGGGACGAAAGCGAATATGCCATTTACCCAACTGATGAATTCCGAGCTCAACTGTTGTAACCCGCTCAATTCCCGTCCGGCCAACCACTCCAACCATGCTAGTTTTTCGTGGTTTCCCGAATCTACAGGTGAATCCTGGGGTGGTTCCTTCTATACCACCCATTTATTGTCCCAATCATTAACTTTATCTCTTTCAGGATAGAAGATCCAGGCTACGGCGATTGGTATGTTGGGCATATTGGAGTAATTTGTGCCCAGGAAAATATTTCTCCCTTGGTTTTGTGATCATAAGAGCTATCTCGATTGTCACGGATATCAAGCAGCATTAGGCACCGTCAAGATTGCCTCCATCTGGAATCATTAGGGACCCCTTCCTTGTTAGCACACGCTGTCGTCGGATCTGGTTTCCCTTTGGTTTACTTCCTCATCACTTCCTTCCGGGGGCCAGAGGTCAAGTTGAATGCAAAAGGGGCCCACTGCGACCTACTTCTGATTCCGTGCTCCAATTTTTGGAGGCCCCTCTGACTGGCTACTTCTAACTCCCAATTGTACCTTTGAAGGATAACATGTCCATTTCGTAAGTCTATACGGGATTATTCATGCTTGTTGTTTCTCCTCCTTTGATTTATTTTTTCAAGTATTTAACCCCGGTCTTACGGCATGCTGTAGCATAGATGGTGGCTACTGATGGTACATGAAATGATAATTGGGAAAGGACATTTTAGGCCTAAGTTTACGGTCAGGTAAGACGGTCGTTTAACGAGTCCGTGTGCCTTAAGGTAATGTATCCATCAAAATTAAAAAATCCAGTTTTCTTCTGATTGCTCTGAATTTTTTCCATTCACTCAAAACATAAAATAGATAGAATACACAAAATTTCAATGGCCTATGCCAAATTGTTTTTAAATTATTAATATATTTATTAACAATAAATCACTTTTTGATATGCTGATATGAAATTACCCTTGGACCCTGCAGTTCATTTTATCCCCCCCCCCCCCCCAAATGTTTAATTTGAGCTCAGTATACAGATATAAAGGATTTTCATACAGCCATTGCTGACATTTAATTAGTTTAATAAAAAATGGGTAATATAAAATGTATTGATATTTTCAATTTTTTCAGTATGAACTATGAAAAATGTTTAATTTCAACCCGATTACTTAATATTTTTGACTAGTGCATGAAAAATTTTAATAGCTTAATCTCTGAATCTCTGCTGAACATTTGAAGCTAATAAGTTATAAGCTAGGGTTAAAGGAGCATTTTGAACAGTGAAAAATGCTGAAAAAATGGAACCAATGAAAATAGGTTTTAAGCTTAACAACATATTTTTGTGCTTTACCTAAACCCTATAACTTAAAATTCCCCAGCTCCATACGTAGGACTCTCTGCTACTTTCCTCTTGGCCTCAGTAGGACTTTCCGAGAATTTTAAGTTTGCTTGGTCATTTCTTAATATGAAACCTCTCCTTTAGCCTTTCCATTAAACTAACGAATAACTTAAATCTCATTAAATACCTAAACAATGCCTAATATATAACTAGAACACTGAAATAACCTGGCACGCTTACAAAATTACAGAACACTGACTGCACGTCTCTTGTCTAAAAGCAAAACGCGGCATTTCAGCTCGATAGGTATACCAAATTACTTTTAGAAAAGTCAACTCACAACCACTCTGAAGCAAAATTCCCTGCAAGAGACTAAAATCAATGCCAGTGAAAACGAAAATTGCATTTCAAAGCTGCAGTACCGAAGTATAGCGAGAAACTCACTGGGACATTTAAATGCCCTCCTGGAGCATTAAAAATGGCCGATATTGAGAAAACCAAAATGTGCCGTTAAAGTACAACATATAAGCATGTTAAAAGTGCAACAAGTGAAAATAAAGATGTTTCGCAATTGGACTACTAGTTTTTGCTTCCCCCTGCGTTTAGAACTAATCCTACCTTGAAGGGGAAATTACAAGCGAATTTTTGATTTAAATAAACGTCCGCACTGAAGAATAAACCTTTATACTCGTATAGTAATACTGGCATAGTAATATTTAAAACGAAGATGCTGCACAATCTGAAGGTGTATAATCGCTTGTGTTGCATTAAAAACTCTGGAAAGAAATGAGCACAATTGTGTGCACATCCAATCGCCTTTGCCAAGCCTTCTGGTGTTACTACAGTCTGCCGTATCTTGTACACTTGTTTCAGGAGAACGACTCTGTATTCTGACATACAGGTTCCTGCTACTAGAGATAGCTTCGGTAGCAGCAGATAGTTAAAAATAAGCAAATCAATAGCAAACAGACCATGCAAATGAAACGTTCCAGCATCAGTTTCAAATGTTCGAATGAAAACTACAACTACAGCAGAAAGCATTTGAATCGACTGGAGCTGAAAGATACTTTTTGCTACTTTTTAGGAGGAGGTTAAAACAATAAAGGTGCAGGAATATTGAAAACTATACATAGCTATCAATGATAAAATACAATGTAAACGCCACTATTTATCAAAATGTATGGTATCACAAAATGCTACAACGTGAACTTTTAGAACCTTTCTAGAGATATCCACTCACATGATAAGTATTCGTCTTCGGGAAAAAATAGTTAATTTATTCAAAGCCACTGCGGAAGTTCGAAGGGGAAACACGACTTAATGCATTTCCATGCCGTTTGATGCTATTTATTAAATACATACAATTGCATTTTTTGAAGTTTTGAATTAATGGATATAAGCTTTGATCGATTCATTTGCTTCTTACTGCAATGTAAGAAAGGATATTATCTTCACCTGGTAATTTATTGCAATCTGAAGATATTAATTTAAGCTTTCTGTAGATGTATTTCATTTTGCAACTTATTTGCTGAGGGCTGTTTCTATCAGAAGTTGTATTTTCTTCAGCTATTTTCCCCCCATCTCCAGTGCACTTATATTGAATACCCAATTTTACATACCCACGTCTTGAGAAACTTTTCCAGTTTTAGAAAAATTCCTACATTTTGTATGTCAATATTTCATGCTGGTATAGGTCTGAATATATCCGGATATTCGAAACGGTAAGTAAAGTTCCCACTTTGGCGAAGTTGTGCGGCTGAGGTCTTTTTACGACTCCTTCCAAATCTATAGGAGGAAGGTGGAATTGCTTTATCCATTTAATTCCGTAATATTTCAATAACTTATTCAGTACCTCGAAAAGTTCAAAGAAATTGTATCGAACATAAAGGTTTAATTAAGGATTTTCCTTTTCTAAACAGATTTGATACGCTCCAAACTGCTCTCTTTCATTACTAAATGGTTAATTTATTTGTAGCATGAAACTGGAGTATTGATTGCTGAATTAGCACAGTGCGTATTAAACCACTATAATGAAATGGTTAAAAAAGGGATGCGCCATATATGTGATGTGTGCGTCCAAAGGACTCTTTACTCAGCCTTGTAGAAACTTCTTAAAAGCACTTATTCATCCATCTACGTCATGTTAATTCAGATAAAGATTTGTAGAAATGCTTTTATTAAGCGTTTCCTTCTAGGTCCAATGGGAAGAAAAGAATACAGCAGGCTTAAGCGATAGTCAAACCTTTTAAGAATTGGTCGCTATGAAATTCAGTTATCTTTGAATAGCCAAGAGGTAAAGAAACCAGTAACAATAAATACCTCGGAAATGGTTTGCCCCACAAAAATGACATTAACTGTATGCTTTGAGGAGGTCTACTTTTTTGTGTGTAGCAAGGGTTTGTCTCTCTCGTACGGATTACCAATCATGCTGAAGTCACACAGAACAAGACGACTTCAGAGATTATTACAAGAAAATACAACATATAAAGTTCATTTCATATCTTAAATATATTATGGCGTTTTTAGTAAAAGGTATGGAGCTATTTTTGAGAAAAACTCATTAAAATGTTTCATATAAATGGTAGTTTGGGGTGGGACAGTTTTCTTGAAAATCATCGATTCTCATCCTTAGAAGATACTGAACGTAAATTCCAAGTTTGGTTTTTAACCGACCTTCCGATTCTGAGATATGCTGTTTACAGGTTGGCACGCTCGCTCAGGCCCTCATACAAACTTTTTTTTTTTCTTTCTTTCTTTTTTTTTTTTTTTTTTTTTTTTTTTTTTTTTTTTTTTTTTTGTGTTCCGGGAACCTCAAACCATATATTTCAGATGAAATGCCATCATATTTTAGGGTGGAATACAACGGTTCTCCCAGCTACTGTGTAGTAGAGGAAGTAAAAATATCAAACTGAGAAACAGGAAGTTATACAGAAATTGACAAAGAAAATTCCTACTACACAACACGAACACAAACCTACATATATCGTTACTATATACAGAATGCCCAAGAAACACCGACAGCGCTTAGTATGTTGTGCCGGATGGCAAACTGATCAGGTTTTTT
This sequence comes from Tenodera sinensis, assembly GCA_030765045.1. NCBI lineage: Eukaryota > Metazoa > Arthropoda > Insecta > Mantodea > Mantidae > Tenodera > Tenodera sinensis. The sequence continues at coordinate 50,995 of JAUKNM010000116.1, forward strand.
TTTCTTTTTTTTTCTTTTCTTTCTTTCTTTCTTTTTTTTTTTTTTTTTTTTTTTTTTTTAAGGGGGGTGCGTCCAGTATAAATAATTATTGAAACTGACACATTTGACCCTGGGTAGGAAAGTCAGGTCATCTTGTATCTGTGAAGACCAAAAGTATCTGACTTACACTTTTGTGTTTTGAATGCTCTGAGGTTCATCTAGATTAATCTATGTAACATTTCGGTGGAATATCCACATACAATTATATCGGCGTTTTACATTCATTTATCACTTTCACGCTGGAGTGTATGTCATGCATAATTTTAAAGCATAGAAATAGGGGTTCTATTTGTCATAAAAAATCACTTTGGGGAAAAATGTCACTTACAGGTTAATATAACGTTAACTCCAATATATTTTGTTTGTGCTATTCGCATTCTATGGCAATGTGATATAGGTTTCCCACTTTTATGACAGCTTTTGTGTATAGTTGATGCTATGATCATATGGACAGGAAATCTGTTATATCGTAGTACAGTGGAACTTGGATAATTTGAAGCTGAACGGACAAGGGAAAAAATTCAAAATATAAAAAAACTGAAATTACAGGAGCTACTTTAGCAATACAAATACATAAATCCATCTGGATTGTCTGGTTTTCTCAGTCTCTTTTGACTCTTTCCATTTTCACTCGAGTCACTGCGTAAAATGTTCTCCTTGTTCTTCAGATAAGTTGACAAAGTGTTCGGTGGTATACCGTATTCTTTAACAATTTCAGAACTTTTCTTCAAACCCTTTTCAGCTTCTCGAATGATGCTGACTTTTTCCGCTAAAGTTAGTGTTGTACTGAATACACGGTTTACTAAGAGACATAATGGCGTGGATTTGCAACACGCTGAACTGTAGGAGGCACAAGGGTCAACTAAAGGCGCATATACTTTAAACAAGGGGATGTGGGAGCAGGTATAGAAGCTCAAGACCGGCAGCTAGAAAAGCTACTTCACCCCACAAACTGCATTCCAATTACGTTCCGACAATACAAACAACCCCGGAGCGATGATCTATTTTGCAGAAACACATGGACGAAGTTATCATATTAAATTTCGGCGTTTAGATTAATTTTCGACTGACATCAAATGCGCGTTTACTACACGGAGCATTTTGTGCTCACTTACGCCATATAAACATTATTACGTTTTGCTGTTCGTGAGGAAGTTTTACGGATTTTATTCTCAAGAAATTGGCAAGTATGAATCTGTCTTTAAAAAAATGTTTGAACTCACAACAATATACTTTACCTTATGCAGAAGGCAACGAGATAGTAAACTGAAAATCCATCTTATTTGAATTGGCTTCTGAATATTCTGAATGCTATACTTCAGAGTTACATTTTAGTGCTACTCTATAGTGGCCACTTTAGTAAATATTGGCTTGATTTATTCTACTCTGAAAGATGACAACTTAGTGGAAGACGAAAGAAAATCTTTATGACTTACTTGGGTTGACCTCTGAAATATCCATATTGTACACATTTGTAGTAGGCTTCATTATAATAACAATGGCACATTAAAATTTAAAGTTGTCATCGGTGTTAATCATTTAAGCTATTTTATGCAAGTTAACTTAAAGCTACTTTGAGATTTTATCAATCTAAAATTGTCATTGAAATTACCATAATTTTCTTTAACATACATATAGAGCTAAAATATTAAGCAAAGGTGCAGTATTAAAGTCAAGCTCTTTAAAATGTGATTTGCATTTTCTTTGATACCATTCACGATTCTTATGTTCCTTTTTGGCGCAGATATTTTGTTTAGCGAAAAGAGAATTTCCATAAATTCAAATATATTTTGCGTAAGGATGAACTAGATAATAGTAAGCCATATACACTATATTGAAATTGGTGCACAGTTTTAACCTTCTAATAAGATAGGGTTACACTAAGAGAGTTCTTTACATAAACTGAGAGGCTTTCACACATACATACTAACAGGCTCACTCCTGCAGCTAGGAATAAGGGTTAAGTAAAAGTAATAAATGAACTAAATTTCAACTCATATTAACACAATTTTGTCATCACCAGTCATGTAGTGACAATTACACAAAAGTAAGTCGGTTGCGCTATATCAAATGTAACGCTGTTATAGTTCCCTGAGGTGATTTTGTTCTGTGTCTTTTGTGTACATCAGGCTGCAGAAAATATCTTTACATAAGCCAATCATTACATCAATGAATGCATTGAAATATTATTCCCTAGAATTCAGCATCAAGGGAATGCTGCATTAAGAAAGAAACGGAAGGTCCCAATTACATATAAAGTGTAAAAGTCGAAGTGAGGGAGGGGCATATTTTATTACTCATGTAAAGAGACAAAAAATTTGTTCTATGTCACATGCATCAAGGTACTGTATAGAAAGCATGAACTGTGAAATTGACGCAGAGTGGAAAGTACATGGTGCGTACAGTGTACAGAATTACTTATTTTGTTTTCAATTTACTATGAGTTAAGTGACCAATATTAATTGAATGGAAGATAATTGTTCTTTCACACTAGATGTGTAGGATAAAGTTGTAGAGGCGGAATCAGACTGAAATATTCAATGTCAGCAATCTCCAACGTTTGTGAAATAGGGGATATTGGATTTACCTCCTTCCACTTTATGCAGACTGTGCCACTTTTAGCACTCAATTGTGTTGCAGTGAAGTTTTGGTTATATGCCTATTTCTCTATCTACCACATTTTAATCAGCATAAACGTTCCCAGAAATTATCTTATTACCAATTTTCTTGCAGGCGCAAGTGAAATATGGGAATGCAGTAGGCTTTAAGCGATAGTGAAATGTTTTAAGAACTGGTTGCTATGTGATGCCGTTGAAATTCCGTTCTTTTTGCAAGGCCAAGAGATACAATAAAACCAATAACATTCCTATTTGAGAAAAGTATATGCATCGCAAATTCAAACAAATAATAAAGACTATCTCGGAAAAAGTTCATTCAAAAGAAAAAAGCAGTATTTGACATAAATAATGTTTTAACGAGATCACAGTTTTTATTTAGTAAGCTTATGTCTGTCTCTGTTTACTATTTACGCAAAAATCATCCAGAATGAAGAGGTATTCTGAAGACAATTCCAGAAAATTCAAGGTATGATTTAGAAATTGCAATGGAATCGCCTGTTTGTGTCCGTCACAGGATACTGACTGTGTGCCTGTGATTTTGCGCGTCACATGCACTCATGGTGATGTGTTAACTACAGAGGTTCTGTTGTCTCTGTTTTTTTCTCCTTCTCTCCCTCTTCCTTTCTCACACATTAAGCCCCATCCCTCCCTCTCTCAATTTCATTATCCCCTTCGTGCTTCATACGCTTCCCCACCATTTGTCTACTTCTCTCCCCCCTCTTCATCTCTCTCTCTCTGCAACAAACTTCTGTATTTTACAACTTCTTAAATAAAATTGTCTTCTTTTGGAATATTAATAAACAATAAAAATAAAGTAAAAATGAAAATGAAAACCTCTGGTTAAAAAACATAAATTAGAGGTTTAATAGCACATAAAATTACGTTTATTCCATCAGGTCCTTAAGTGATAAATGTTTTCACGTGTAGCCAGAAAACGACAGAAATGGACCAGCATTATTTCACTATTATACGCTTCGGGAATTTTGAGAACAGTTTTGCGCCGCCAGAGGCATGTGAATGGGGAAGAACTTTGTGGGCCCTTGCTAACGGCATTATCTTTTTTACTTCCTTTCACTTTATTCTTGGAGAAATTGGAATGGAGTAAATTTGGCTACGCGGGAGTATAGCGGGTGCAGTAATTCAGAGACGATTGCTTCATATTGACTGACAAAATTTTGAATACTGTGCGGCTAAACTTTAACTTAACTTACAGTACCAAATAGCGCGTGGCTGGGGAAGAACTTATTATTTAGAGGACTACAGGACAACAAAACAAGCGATTTAGCCTGACCAGGACTGGGTACTTAGAAAGGGAACAAATGTACTGATGACACTGGGCTGAGAATATGTTAACTCTGTCGTGAACTACATTCTGGCAGATGCAGAGAAGCAGCATTATTAATAAAGCGACACAGGGTGTATCTTTACTGGTGTCCAATATTTTGGAGACGCTCTCCCAACACCAAAACAGTAAACATTTCCATATAAACATGGGTCTGAAAATCGTGTGTTAGAGGGTTGTTAAACGATTCGTTGACTCCAAAAATACAAGAGCAATACTGACTGACGAGGCGTTCATTGCCCACCTCAGGTGGTTCCAGTAGCGGGACGGGATTTCGAGCCTGGAACTGTTAGGGATTTCCGTGTGTCACTCTAGCTAGCATGTAGCAACCTGTAGACTTCTGTGACTCATTCACTTCATCCCTTCCACCTGGAAGGTGCTAGTGACAACATATCTCCCGTAGGTTGCAGTGCGCGAGGTGTCCCTCTAGCTGTTACCACTGTACTCTTACTGTAAGTTTCCAAGGATAGAAGTATGTATATCCATGAGACTCATGCGATCGTTGTACTTTGCAACTGTGCTCTGAAACTGCTTCACAGTAAAAGGCAGTGTACTATTTATTTTCCGATGTCTCCCGTGAGGTGATCCTCTTCCACTATTTCCTGGTGTTCACTGAATTAACGAACTTTACCATTACGGTGGGCAGAAGTCGTTTTAGCTATTGGCATTATCAAGATTCCTATATAGGAATATAGGGACCAAGCTATTTACACCACATGCCGGGCCGGCGGGTGGGTAGAGACGTTAAAGGTCGGGCTGCCTCGTGCTCCTGCTGTATGTACATGACTGTAACAATGAGGCGGCAGAAACAAAAGGGGCCGAGAACTTTCGTGAGGCTTCTAGCTGAGTCATCGCGGTGCGTGCGCGTGGAGTTTCTCGATAGGTCGTGTGACATCATCCCCAGCATAAGCTAGTTAGTTTATTTTTAGCTACGGAAGTAAGTCGGTCAGTGTGTGTGTTGTGCGTTTGTGTAGATCCGGAAGATACATCGCTCATCGTGAGAGGAAGAAAGACACTGAAAGGACAGAGCAAGATTATGAGAAGAACAGTTGTGAGTTGTGGTAGTAAGAAAAACTTGGACTGTGTTAACTACGAGAAGAAAACTGTATTTGTAGTAAAATTTTAGGGGACAATAAAGCGATAGAGTAACCGGATTTGTATTTTGTAGTTTTTTTCACAATATTCTAGAAATTTCAAAATAAGCACTTTGTTACTTTTGCACTACTGTAAGGAAAAGTAACTAGGACATATAGCACATTCCCTAAGAACAAGTTAACGGATGAAAAACTATACCAAAGTAGCCATTTTTGCCTGAAGAAGAAACACACATACACACACACACACACACACACACACACACACACACACACACACACACATACACACACACACAAACAAACAACATGCTAAACATGTTAGGTTTCTCTCTTTAATATAGACACTATACACATAAACGTCCGTTACTTATCCCAGATACAAGATTAGCGGAAGCATATTCATTAATTTTATTATATATGTAGTCAATTTCTCAACTTGAGAGATTATTTCGCATTTTATGAACTTCACAAATAAATACATTACCTGTGTCCTTCGTTTACTTGGAATACATTTCGAAGTGGCTGCATCACGGTTCTTTGCGTATCCTGGCGCTTTTGAAAATTAAAAATTGTAAAACGAACCGAGTAAAGAAGTTAGAAATTGATAAGAGAGTACAAGGCAGAAGTGTTTTTTCAAAGGCCACACGAAGCTCAAGAGGTTATGGAAATTAAGAGCATCCTGCATTCCAAGAACCCTTGAATATCCTGATGAAGAGAGGACATACGCCGGCATTCATGGAGATGCCTTGCAGTAGACATTGAGTTTGTAGCCTCAAAGTGTCTAGGTTTGCTCCGCGTTCTTTCACAATCTGCCGGTCGCCATCTTTACTCAATGTGCGTTACGTGGAGTATTAGCTTTAATCATTATTAATGAACGTTCGCAATTCTGTTTCTGCTTTCTCTGAGAGATTGCTTTTCTTTTATAGGGCATCCACTTAAATATTTGCTTGGAAAATCTATTTTGGTCCCGTCTCATATATAACGTAGCTCCCAGGGCACGACGCTTTTAGTACTGTCTCCACCCTCGGTGTTAGTAACCTGCTGGCAGCTGCTAAAGTGAAGAACTATGGGTGAGCGGGTGTGAGAATAAACAACACAAGTCAGGTGGCTGGTAAATTTAATTGAGGCTAATAAATAGTTATTATGCATTTAACAAATTGTCCACTATCTAACGTGAAATTTTAAAATTTCACTCATATGTACTTCTTTCTTTTGCTTCGGCTCGTCGCAACATCCAGGTTTCCACATCATACGTTGCCACAATGTAATGTACGCTACTTCACTAATCCCCTCATTAGTAGTTTATTCAGTGGTTCATAGTAAACTTTTACTATTTTAAGTAAATTTGTCTTTTCTATTTTGTGCTGTCACCTTTGTATTTATGTTCATCCTCGTCTCCACGCCATTGTTATGTGTGTCTTAGAAAGTTTTTTTCTTTTGCTAGCAGTGTTATTATCACCAACGAAACTGAAATATGTTGTTCTTTCTCCATCTACTATAACTTATCCTTTGTTCTGAAATCAACTATTCATCAAGTTTGACAAGGTATATAAATAATACAATGCATGCATTGTACATTCAATTATTGCTTTTGAATGTTCCTTAAACCAGTAGGCAAGGAAAACCCGAACCCTGTGATAATATTTCCTTTTTATGGATTTCGAGATAGAAAATAGCTTCTCACCATTAACACTTGTCTAATGCATGGTCTGGGTTTCTTATACATACCATAGTCATCTCCTTGTCATTGAAAGAAAAGAAAGAAAAAATTGAATCGGATCACTCTTCACTACAAACCTGAAGAAATCCGCCCCTGAAGGCGGCGCCGTGGCCGAGCGGTTAGCGCGCTCGCCTACCACCTAGGCGGCCCGGGTTTGATCCCAGGGACCCGCATGTGGTATTCGTGGTGGACGAAGTGGCGTCCGGGCGGGTTTCCTCCGGGTTCTCCGGTTCCCCCGCCATCTCATTCCACTGGTGTACCATCTTCATTCCATGTATCATCAGTGTCACCGCCTGCGGTGCCGTAGTAGTAAAAGCGGGCGTTAAACACTACAACAACAACTCCACCCTGAACTCCAGTTAGGTCACTGGTGAAAACCACCTTAGAGGTTTACAGTTTAACTTACACGAGTAGTAATACAGGAGGTATATTGCCGTACAAGTGCGATTAATGCTTTTTTTGCAGAACGAGGGAGTGGTTTCAAAATAAGACACGAAGTTGAACGTTTTTCCCTCCGAATTTCTGCAAAGGCCTTAATCTATGTATATTGCATTCACTTTTTTTCGACGATAGTGAATAATAGAAATGCTATCGCGAAAATAAAATTAATTACAATCTCCTGTTAGACAGATACCATGCCAGTCAGCACCTGAACGTGACATGGCTGCTTGCGCCGAGGAAGCTATATTTAAAGTATATAGAAATGGAATCGTAAATAAACATGAAAAAAGAAATGAAGCAAAGGCGATAAGATTTAAACGCTAACATTCTAGTATCAAACATTATATCGTATGTCTAATATTCGATAAAACTGCAAAACACACAAATACAGGAGTATCAACTTCTCAAACAGGAAGTGGATAACAAAACATTATCGTCGAAGGAATAATTTACTGTATTTTCCGCTGTATTTTCTTTCCTATAAATTGTAACCGTGAGATTACTGACAGCATGTTGCAACTAATTGGCTGTAAGGTGACATCTCCATTACCTGAATGCCAACTATTATCAATGTCTATTTGTGGTTATGTGCCAACCGGTGAGTGACGTTTCTCGCCTCCCTCATTCCTATAAGTTTGCTCTCTAAACTGATTAATTAGCAAAACCTGTTGCTTGACTAAGCTAATGTAATGTGTACAATCTCTTGTAAGCTAACCGCACCTGATTAGTGCTCAAAGTTACAATGTTGCACATAGTTTGGGTGACTGTTATACTGTTCAGTAGTAAGTCAACAAAACAAAGCATGAAAGCTGGTTCTGGCCGACAAATAACACATGGAGATTAAATCTCATGGTTCATCAAATAGAAGAGTAGGTTCATTAGTGAATCTCTTTGCTATTACAAATTCGCTATTGAAGCAAAACGCGCTGTCTTCCAAAGTGAAAAGGAACTAACTGCAGCGATTCTCCTCTTTTGAACCTACCAATACCAACGGGGGAGATACTTTTTTCCCCACTTTCTATAATTTTTAAAATTCTGTCTTTTAATTGTTTGATTAAAGCCATACAGTTAATATTCATTGTCAATCACTCTTTCTACTACTGAAATGCGCAATTGTTCCAAAGTTTTCATTGTTGGTCTTTTTGAGAAACAATGATATGTCAAGGTGGTCATAAAGTACTCCCTGGTAGGTATAATATGGTTCATGTAAAAAAAGTAAAAAAAAGAGAAAAGGATTAAATATCACCTTTATAAACATGACAACATATAACACCCAATTTTAAAACAAATTTGTTTTAAAAATTCCTCAAACATTTTGTTACCAGGGGTGGTCACAAAGTGCCCCTCCCCCCTGTAGGTGGGGTTGTAGGTTTAAGGGCGCTCAACTTCGTGGTCATCAGCGCCCTTAAGAAGCAGTTCATGGCAATAGTCAGATATAAACTTCAATAAAAAATAAAATTACTACTAAAAAGGAAAAAAAATATAAATATACAAAACAGTGAAAAATGCCAAAATTAAAATAAAGTTGTAAATATGTCAAAAGGGTATAAAAATTGGGTATCTAAAGCTTGAAATCTTCAATTTCAAGTTGCACTGCGCTAAAAGCTTAAAACCCCTATTAATCGCTGTTTTATCGTCCGCTAAGACCTCTGACAGGCAGAGTTGTTTGTAGTGTTTAACGCCCGCTTTTACTACTATGGCACCGCAGGCGGTGACACTGATGATACATGGAATGAAGATGGAGCACCGGTGGAATGAGATGGCGGGGGAAACCGGAGTACCCGGAGAAAACCCGCCCTGACGCCGCTTCGTCCACCACGAATACCACATGCGGGTCCCTGGGATCGAACCCGGGCCGCCTAGGTGGTAGGCGAGCGCGCTAACCGCTCGGCCACGGCGCCGCCTCTGACAGGCAGAGTCTCGAAGGTGCGCTATAGAGGACGTGCAATTCTTTCGGCAGGAGTGGCATATAATTTTGTATAATTGGTAAGTGATAAGAGAGAGAGAGAGAGAGAGAGAGAGAGAGAGAGAGAGAGAGAGAGAGAGAGAGAGAGAGAGAGAGAGAGAGAGAGAAACAATTTGACACATTCATATGTCAACGACGTTATGGAATGAGTATGGAAAACCTTTTTGTAACATCCAAAATTTCCGAGATACCTGCATTTATTGAATTATTTCAATAACTTTGTCATTGTTTGAGCAGTCACCATTCAGTTGCTTCTCGTGATGGCATGGCAAGAATATGATGTTTCAAAGCCAGCGTATAGCGATTGATTTTCAAACATATAATTTCGGTCAGCTGGACCCCTTGTTCCTACAACAAAATATGTTATGAAATCATTTCTGAAAACCTTAATTTCGATTGAGATAAAGACAAAAGATAATTCGTCGAAAAAAATAGCTTATAGAAGCTATATTAATATACGATAATTCATAGAGAATGCTATTTGAATGTAATACATCAGATGCTTTTTTGTATGCGATCAACCGAAAGGAATAATTGATAAGCTTTGCTATTATAATCCTCTAATTGATGGATTTGATGATAATTTCCACCATATTTCAAGTCTTTTGGGATTCAATAAAATTGACGTACGGAAAACCCTGGAGAGATGCCTTTTAACACGGTCATTTTTTTATGTGTACTCATTTACCATTTTACAATTAATGCTTTCCGTATTATTCTAATTCCTAGCTTTTAGATCAATTCCACGGTGCATTTTGACTGACTCAGAGAATGACATCGGATAAACCACTGGTTCAAACATCTGTAGGGAATTTTAGGAAATATTTCTGCTGCAGTACTGAGATGTGGTAACTGATTTTCCATGATCCGGTTTAATATGGGGAAAAACTACGTTTTGTTCTAATGCAGTTGTTTACTTACCTTATGGTGTATTTATATGTAGTCTCTGTTTTTGTGGGAGGATGCCCTGAGGTTGTGGTGAACCTCCAGATCAGGTCTGTGGTATCTGCAAGCGGCTAAGGGCGCATTGATAGATACCACGAGCAAACATATTCGGACAGGGTATACCTTTGAACAGGCACCGGCAGGTACACCACTTCAGAGCGGTGGGCAGTAAACGGCGCTAAGAGCTTGCCTACCGAAAAGCGACCTGTCATGTCACAACAGTGGATAGCATTGGGGGTTTGTTTTGCACAGCAATACATGTATATGCGTTCTGGATAAAAACATTAATACAGTACTTAGAATCAAGGCTGCACGTAATATCTCTCCAAATATTAATAGGCTGGTCGATAGCAAACTAACCAACAAAAGAAAACACTTAATATAATTTGCAGTTTAATTGTCTTGTATTTTACAAAGGCGGCGCCGTGGCCGAGCGGTAAGACCGCTCGCCTACCATCCAGGCGGTCCAGGTTCGATCCTAGGGACTCGCAAGTGGTATTCGTGGTTGACGAAGTGTCGTCTGGGTTGATTTTCTCCGGGTTCTCCGGTTTCCCCCACCACTCATTTCACCAATTGCTCCATTGTCACCTTTCCAATCATCGATTTCGCGTGCATTTCATATCATCCTCTTCCTCACTCTCGTACCTGATGCTTGGCTGACCACCCGCTTCCAGGTCTTCACTCTGTCCGGTCCATAGGTTCCTGTGCTCCACGATAGGTTTTTGACCCTAGGCACTGGCTTGTAACTCCTAGGGGTGGGAAGGTAATCAGGAAAAGAAGTATGTTATAACTTATACATATAAGTTACATATTCATAATTACTCGTCAGTTAGACCAGGGATGGGGAAGAGGGGTGACAGCAGTGCAATCGAGCATTTACCCTCTCCACTTACTGACAAATTTGAAGGGCTGGCCGGTTCTGCGAGGTACACAGACAGTAGCGAGGGGCGTGGCCTGGTAGCTAATTGCTGTGAGACAGTGGAAGGGGCTAAAACTGCGTTGTAGGGGAAGTGACTCATCGAGTCAGTTATCCCCATCTGTGAGTTAAACTCTGTCTTGGGTTTTTATACTATAAAACTTTATTTTGTTTCTGTCATGGATAAGACTTCATCACTTAAATTTTCGAGCCCTAATGACGTAGTTATTCACGGGCATTTAACCCATACACATTCACTCACTCACACACGCATTCACTCAGTCAGCCAGTTAAACGTAGAAAAGCCGTTTCTGATTTATATTTTGCTGATTAACTCGCCGTACATATAGGTGTAAAGTAATTAAATTCATCAAGAAGATAAACAGAGCGAAATTCATCTGCTGCAAGTGTAACACAGTCATGTATGATAAATTGTGTGTAAATCTATAAATGTAGAATACTGGTTCACTATTAATAGACTGTCAGGTTAATTTGACTTGCTGAATGATTAGTTGTGTCATCAGCAAAGCATTCCAGTTACGTATTTGGAGAGCCGCGCTGAGGCTCTAAGCTAGTAACGAGCCAGAGCAAACGTCGATCGGGTGAATCCTGCCTTTGAACCTGGTTACACGTCACATGATCGCCTGAAATTCATTATTATTGTCAGGTATATATTACACAGCCCCGCGCACTATGGCCCACACAGATCTATTGCGACTACCCATCCAGAAGGAAGGGATGACCACAGGAAACCACACGAGGCAGATAGGCCATTGAGACACAGTAAGTCTCTAACAAAACCTAGCTTGAAAACCCGACCGACTATCATAGCTGGCAGGGAGGGCAATGAACGGCCTTTGCAACCAGACAACCCTCTGGTGTCCACTGGGAATGTTCTTTCCTTGACAAAGCATCCCCGGTATACCAAGAAACCAGAAAGCGCACCGGAAATACGGGAAGGAAACGGAAAGAAAACAAAATAAGTGACAGGAAATCATGATAGACGAGGGACCACTAAGGAATTCTGCTGCTGACCAGGGTAAACCACGAGGATTCCAAGGCCAGAGTGGGCGGTCGACGGAAATCGAACACGGCACCTCCTGAATGCGATCCTAAAACGTTACCGCACAGCCAACTCGCTCGATTATTAATATTATTATCAGTTACAAATGTATATATGCACTTATCGTAAAGCACAAGAGAAGATAAACAGTGGCAGACAACGTCAGAACAGTAGAAATCGGAATTTGGAATAATACTAAACAACATTGCCTATTTTCCAAAATAGCACTAATTTAATGGAGCTGGAACATATTAATGCAATTTAAATTTAGTGTAAACATTTACCACAAATCGAATGATAAAACCTCCGCCATCAGAAGAAAACAGAAAAGAATTGGTTTTATAAAAGAACAAGCAGCACCAAAATTGTATTTCATAAGTGGTACTGTAAAACCTTTAAAAAAAATACAGTAAACGCAATATCATATTTAACTTAAATATAATAACAGCATTAATTTCCTTATTTTGAGCATTATACTTTTATAAAGCAGTGTGTTGCAGCTCTGTGGAAGTATGTAACAATTTCACAGTCGGCGAATCCCACCCCTGACAATAGTGTGACAAAAACAAAGACATCCCAGTCCAATTACTTTTTTCTTATTTGATGGTCTTCAAAAAGTTTTGCAGAACAACACAGTTCTCTTTTGTTGACGATATACAGTCTACAGTCTTTCGTGATATTACAACTCACAATTGTTTTCTTCTCGTAACTTTGACTCAGTCATTTCACTGTCTTTATGCACTTTCTGTCTCTCAAACACTAACTCTGACGATACAATCACTCAACACTCATAACTGCTTCGCTATCTTCCTTCACAACGTGACGACACACGCAGCTGATGCACACACGCCCATCTAAGAACTGACTACTCCCCAACGATCCATGTCCGTAACTCACACGCTGCTCGTTGCTTCGCCTCCTTATATAGCGAGGACGAAGTTCCTTTCTCGAACTTTTACAAATACGCCGACTGCATTACACTTCTCGAATACTCTGGAAAACCCTTGTTGTCGCTCGATTGTTGTTAGATGTTTGCTCTCATAAGTGGTGTGGAAAGCTTGACTTTGAGCTCCTTTGTAACGTGCCATGCCATTGGAGTGTGACAGCCCTGCCCGACCATCATTTGTTGTGTTGGCACTGCCACCGCAACGGCAACACAATAGTTTTGGAAGTTATCTTAGCTTAAAGCAGAATTTAAGTACCTTTCTTAAACCGCAAGGTTACCACAAGATTAATATCTGTGATGTTTGTAAGAAATTGTGTGATGGAACGTGCAGTTCAATATAATTAACTAAATAGCACATGCTCCTAACGGGGAATTGGAACATGCAGAACTGTCAGCAAACAACACTAACATAATTATTAAGTTGGTATCATAGGGTGGTGTGATTTTGACTAGAACACCCGGAGCTGACGTCATTTATTTTACTAAAGTTCTGTAGCACAGACTAGTGAGTCAGATTTATAAATATCAAACATCACCACAATTTTACGACTGTTAATTAAGGCACTTTACGCCAAATTTTAACTGTTCTGTGTTTATTCACATCGTAATCACATGTGCGCATAATATATGGTATTCAAAATAAAACACAAGCGACTGAGTTATCGTATTTACGGTTCTAAAAAGTTGCAATTATTACACACTAACTAATGAATTGAAGCTTCAAATGTAATTACAATAATAATGCCTTTATATCCCCGATGCTTAATGGCAACTGGCGCTTGTGTGTTCTGTCTGCGTCAATAGTCAAGGAAAAGATCTTTGTTAATAAATGCCCGATAATACCTTTCGTGCTCTACACAGTGTTCATATTTAACTCTTCCTCCATGAAACCTCGTCTGAAATATATGACATCAACAACGTTTTGCGAGTGTATGACAATACATTTGAATACCGAGTTGTTCAAACATCTGAAATTTTGGACTAGGGAAAATGTTTATATGCATTTGTAGATAGAATACAGTGTCTATTTGTTGGTACCACATTGCCACTTCGTCCAGTATTTCAATTGTCGTTTAATAACTTATTTCAACTCTCAGTAAGAGTGGGCACTGTCATCTCGCTAATGCGAACTACTTCCAATTATCGTTGTTACTTCACCTTCCTCGTGACGTAATGTAATGCTCACGACCCAGCCTCCTCTTTCAGACGGTTCGCTCGCTGGGGAGTCGAACACAAGACGTCTCAAAGCCCTTGCAGTGGCAATACTCATAGCTCCCCACTGTTGTCACAAGCTCGTTCGGAGCACGGGACTTTTTATCACATAAAAAACGTACTCGCTGACTTGCTCACGTACTAATTCTGTCTGTTTACATTCCGACTGCCTGGTGCTGACCTCCCGTTAATCTTGGGCCATAGCCGTCGAGTCACAATATTTTGGAAATGCAAATCTGATTACCACCACTACAATAATGAGTCGATCCGATAATGAATTTCCCACTAGATATTCCGAATTCAAAGTGGTCACTCTTCTTCCTTCCATCCCACTTACTCGGGTATCAAACGCTGAGCTTCACTAAATGCACTACGCAACACTTACTGTAAGTCACAACTCGGAGTGGAGCGGTTATGTCGCATCTACAAGACGAATTCTCTGACTGAGCGAGTCGCTGACTGACTACATCGCCACTTCCGAAATGTTCAAGGGAGACGGGGAAAGCGAGCATCCAGAACTGTCTGGTCAGTCTTGAAGGCACTCCCGCACCTATGTCGGGGAGATTTTTTAAAGTCCTCCAACGTAGTGTCTAATTGGGCCGTGAATGAATGAAATGCGTGAAATGATGCTCCAATGAGCCCGAGGTCCATAGAGCTTTAAGTTACCCAACATTCGTCTTCTCAGGGTCAGGGAAAGCCTCAGAAAAAACCTAATCCGGATAACTTACCTAAGCGAGATTGAAACATGCCACCTCTAGGATGTGAGGCAGATACGCTACCACCACGCTAAAGAGGCGGGCTGTCGGGGAGAGTGCCCGGCCCACTCGCCCCCACTGACAACATGCTGACGAGCACTTTAGGACAGGATGGTGCCCGCTGGTGGGTGGAGGGGTGGAGTTGAATCCATCACAATGCAAAATAATGTAATAGGCTTCGTCATAACACTAACTAAAGCTATTAATATGATATTACATTTTAAATGTTCATCATTGTCACAGAATTGCGCCTTTATGAATCAATCATATGTAAAATGTTTCAATTCAGTTTTGCTTAGATTAAAAAGTGAAATAGTAATCCCTTTGTAAATATTACTAACACAATTGCACAGTTATCCATGATTTTACTCAGTCACATTTAGAAATATTTACGTTTGAGTTTATCTTTGTGTCGTAGGTGTGAATTTTATCCCTTGTTGCACTAAATATAAATATTTTGTCCTTTAACGACTCTGTCAATTGCCAGAATCACACCAGTGTCACCGGTGTGCCGGAATTTCTTACCGCAGGACTTCCGTTACATGCCAGGAAATCTACTGCCATGGAGGTGTCGTTTTTAAGCACGCTTAGAAATCATCAGCCTGGGCCGAGTTTGAACCCGCGACCTTGGGATTCGTAGGCCAGCGCCTAACCAACTGAGCCACCCGGGCTGACCCTCCTTGCACTGAAGTATTAGTAATCTTTAATACAGATGACCACATGCAGATCTATCTTATAATATATAATTAGCAGACAGAGATGACGCAATATATCTAGAGTGAATTTTGCGAAGCGAGTAAAAATGAGTATCCAACAGGTGTATTTGCACTTCTTGAGAGACTAACGACCCCCAAGGGACGCGCCAGAGGGCAAACAAAGAACGACCAAAAGCCTTAAAGTCCACATATTACATTAATCTTCTAGTATCTGCAATGGGTTGTGCATGTTACTGAAAGGCTGATATTCAACTGTGATTCTTGGTTATTACAAAGAATTGTTTATGCAAAAATCCATTTCAGAAAATGAGTGTCATTTATGTAGTAGCAACGCTCCGTTTGTTGGTTTAGAATCAAAGCTGCTTTGAAAAGGGGTTTAAGCTAGTTTATTTTGCGTTGATGGGTTTTAGTGTATGGAACAGGAAACGTCAATCATAATAATTAAGGAAAAAATTTTATTTACACAGATGCTTCTAGAATTGCATCTGCGGTAATGTACTTACCTAAGGCATAAACGATTTCAAAAGTCCTTTCAGAATATATAATAATCTAATTGATATACCATACGGTGAAATGTTTTAAGCACACTGGTCTATTTTTATAGGGTAATTTTTTTTTAATTCAGTAAGATAGGGATGTTTCCCAACTATTAGATCTCTTGATTAAATATTTGACAGTTATTATTTTTAAAAAAATAGCCAAAAGTGGATCCACTACGTATTTTCATGCCTTTTTTATCATCCTAAGATTTAACTTCTTTGAAGAAACGGATCATTTATACCATAAAATGTTATGCATAAAACATGCTGTTCAAAGTAAAACAAAGTCGTATACATTTGTAAAGAAAGAAAGCACGTGTTTTGAACACAGACTGCAATACTTAACATAGTACCTCTTTTAGGAGAAGACTCACACTAAAAATGGAAGCTTATCACTTTACTCCAAAGTGTGTAGGGGCGGTCTTTTTTCTTTCCGTGAACGAGTGCAAAATTCACAGTACAATGAATAATAATTTAGCTAGTTTTTTTGTCAGATGCATTTAACTGCCTATAACTCTTGGCCATGTGAGAGATCAACGGATTATTGAGTAGGATGTTGGGGTATAATTGCGGATATTTTCTTCTTATGAGTAGCATGTTTTTAGGTTGGTTAGTACCTCTAAATAGGTGTGGCACAAAGGCATGACAGAAGGTATGATAGTCTCGTCATAACGGATGGTATACCGGAATCGAGGTCCAACGCTTTCAGCAAGGCCAATGAACTCGCGCTACCTAGGTCAGTAGGTCATGCCTCAAGGTGTGAAGCAAAACGGATAGTATATGCGGCAGGCGTTGTTCATTTTGCAACGTAGTTACGACCATGCAAAAACATTGTGGTAGTACACTTTGTGATTGGTTTGTGGAAAAACTGTTAGACGGAGAGAAACAACAACTAATACACGTAGTGAATACATAACAAGGTGCCGATTATCAAAATGTCTACACATATACTCCTAAGAGCCTGTATTTTGTCCACACTTAGATATTTCGCGAGGTTTATTGTGTGTGTTCTTTACTGCTTTGTGTCAGTAGCTTAAGTACTTATTAAATCACCAGAGAAGTTTCCAGGGAATTCAGCACAATATAGAACAAAGACATATTGTAGATATGGGGAGAGTGAGGGTATGAGAGAGAGAGAGAGAGAGAGAGAGAGAGAGAGAGAGAGAGAGAGAGAGAAAGGTAACACAATATGCTCAATTGTCCAGGTTTGAAAATGTAAATGCAGATTCTAGCTCAGTCCAGACAATGGCAATAGATGTGTAGCCACATTACATCATTGACTGGCAAAACGTGCATCGCCGTGCACAATAGGGAACCAAATGCATCGGCAACTTCTAGCAGTCCCAGATGGAATTCCAACAGCTCACTTGTCATTTTGTTCCATCTTCAGATCAACAGCTCTGGAAATAGAATCATGCAAGGCGTGTTGCAAACAGCTGAATATATGTGGTGCTTAAGAAGCAACTGTGCACGGCTATAAATGTTATCCCACAAGCACTTCAGGGAAACCAACTAACTTCTGCCAAAAGCAGAAAATCGAGTGATGTAGAGAATGGACCTGAATGAACATCCCATTGGAAGGAATCTAAACAACAACCACTCTAAAATGCATTTTATTTTTTGTTCCTGTATATCATTGTATCTTAATTATCCCTGACAAATGGAATGTATATCACTCAAATACATAGTTTAGTGAATAGTGACACTTTAAAATATTGTGAGCTTTAAACCTGAGTTAATTTGGTTTCTCACCGGAGTTTTCTCAGGATCAACTTATTGTATTTTTCCCTGCATTCAAAATTCTACCACATATCCACACATTTACTTATGTTGAATGTTAATAAACTGTACGGATTTTCATCTAAGGCGGCAAATAATGGTATACGGAATGTATTGCGCAAACGTTCTGAACGGGCAGAAAAAAATCGTAATCGTTCTATTTGATTGTGTTCACTATTTAAAAACAAGTGCTTCTGCAAATTTTGGGCCCTCGAACTCAAATGGCTGGTGAGAGAAATGAATTCATAGAAGGAAGGCGCGAAACATGTTTTCTTCCTGAATGTTCATGACGATGAGGATAATAATAACAATAATAATAAGAATAATAAGAATATGAACTTCTGACCTTGGGCTGGGGATGGTGGTTGGGGGGTGGTGGTTATTGTGGGGGTAGCGGTGATTGGTGTGTGCTGGTGGTGGTTGGTGTGTGGTGGTGATGGTGGTGGTGGTAGTGAGGGTGGTGGTTGGGGTGGTGGCGACGGTGGTTGGGGTGGGGCAGTGGTTGGGGTGGGGGTGGTGGTGGTTGGTGTGTGGTGGTAATGGTGGCGGAGGCTGTGGTGGTTGTGGTGGCGGTGGTGGTTTGAGTGGGGTTGGTGGTGACGGTGGCGGCGGTAGTGATTGTGGTGGTTGGGGTGTTGGCGACGGTGGAGGCGGTGGTGGTGGCGGTCTTTATGGCGCCGGTGGTATGGTGTATTTGGAAACATAAAGAGAGGTTAGGGTCTCTCGCAGTACAAGTTTTTTATACTATCCGTATTTCCAAGAATAGGAATTCAGGTTTCTTGGAGCTTATGATCTCCAAGAATCCCTTTCCTGGGACAACATATTAAAAACACAAGTCGATTTGGGCGTTCGACGGTAACTGAAACCTGGGCCTCTCAATTGCGAGTTCGCATATTACCATGGAGTCATCTCGTTTGGTTTCCACCAGGTAATCATGTCACAATGAGCTCACAACTTCACAGAGAAATTAACACAGCAGACAACCATGCCCACAATGTATTGATTTTGATCGACAATGTGTATTTGGAAAACTGTAAGAATGATACAATGTGGTACTGGAGGCAATGGCTGTGGTATGAGACACAATTATGCTTACATACATAAATAGCCAGTAGATCCCTAAGAGCTGGAACAAGGGGTTGCTGCCAGAAGATCATTGGGGTAGAAAATCCTAAGAGCTGTGTGCTTGTTTATTGGTGTATAAGAACTCATCTTTTTTATACCTTGCAGAGTTATCCACCAAGATTGGTGTTTTAAAACGCACCGTTTAATGTTATTTCTATCTTCTCAATTCCTAAGGTAATGAATTTGTGAACTGTTATACCTATATTTTGCTATTCATCACTGGAAGTTTCCTTTCACTTCATAAACTGATTATTGTAGATTGCATTAGCACTGTTTTCTGTGAACTGGTTTAACACTTTGTACCATATATACACTACAAATTGTGTCCTGGAATAGAATCAATCTCTATACGCTTTTCCTGATATGTACTCAAATAATTGTCTTGAAATTAAAAAGCCAGTCATTTCCTCAGAGTCCGCTAGTTGGAAAGCGCAAATAAGTTTGTCTATGAGAATAATATTCTCTTCAAGTCTACAGTTCTAAAGAGTTCCACTGGCATATAATCCTCTGTTTCTGTGCTTCGTCGATTCCCTATATTTTCCTCATTTTGTTCACCTCAGGGCAATAAATTACATCTCGATTCTTCAAACAGGAATAAAGCAGATGGTACGATATTGCGTGCTTAATCTCTAATCATGGAACTTGGAAAGTGAAGAGGCAAATTGCAGAAAACGTCTTTTTATTTCACATTTTCTCCGTCTACAGTTTGTTGAAATTACTTCTGAAGCGGTATCACGGTTATATTGAGGTAAACAGAATTTGTGTTTTTAATTTACCCGTCTACAGTTTCTTCCATTTTCGTTATTTTTCTGTTCGCTCTCTTGGATTTTCATCTTGCTTTTTATTCCAGTGATAACGCATCCCTTGCTACAAAACAGAGGTTCCCTCCAGTCGCCTCTTTCAATAAGGAAGCGTCTTTCTTTCTCCTTATATCTCCAGTAGAGAATGGTTGCCGCCAAACCCATAGAATTTCTGAAATCAAGCAGTGAATTGTGAAAAATTCTCAAGAAATAGTTTTTGTTTTATCACCCATGAGTTCTTTGAATCTTTCTGCATCTCTAAACCCTGCAATTATCTACTTTAAAACGTAAATTCTACATCTGAGCAAGGAAGCTCTTAGAGTTAATGTGTACTTTTATTTCTAGTATTTTTCCACAAACCCAAACTTTACCTATGAGGTATACTTATATCAATTTGTGGTATGCTTAAAATACGTTATATTTACAGAAATAAATGATAAATTTGAAATAAATCTGCTTCATTTTCTTCTGCATACCTACATTTTAGTTCGAAAATTACAAACGGACAACGTCTTAATAGTCCTTTTTTTCTTAGAATTTCGCGATTATTTAATGAAAAAATCAATAAAAGTTATTCCAGTCACTTTTATTCTCTGCGTGCTGAGAAAGAAATGAATAAAGAAAAATTTGTCAGCAAATGACTAACAAGGAAAGCATCACACCCGTCATGCCATCCCAAAAAGTCTTCCTGCAGCACTGAATGACACCTCTCCCACACAGTATAATTACATTTCTAAAGTGTTGTAACTTGTATCGTTGTATTTAACTTATTCTTAAAACTTGTGAGTTTACCTGTCAACTGTGTATGTTGTATTATGTAAATGCATTGCAATGTATTCAATATGTAAGTGGTCGCGATAAGACCTAAAAGGTTAAAGTGACCTTAAATAAAGATTTACACGAGTATAGAAAAGACTCACTTTGTACTTCCTGTAACACAAGTATGGTTAAAGAAGACCAGATCCTTAGCATCAGTTGCCAGTTTCACCTGCAAGGTGCCGAAATCGAAGCTCAGAGGAATTAAGGCCGCCTTGGGGATTTACCGGTTTACAGGAATCAATAGGAAAGTTCCACATCGCATTTGCGATTCCCATTATGGAAAAGGAACGCAGATATCCACAGTTTGAGTTCCAGCTCTGCCACTGAATTTTTAAAATCTCATTAAAATTACCGTCAAAAATAATACTTTTGGATGTCCGTTCATTTTCGGTGATACTGTCACTTAGGGAATTGATGATAATTGCACATATTTAGGGATAGCTTTTCAGTAAATATTGAGCTTCAGTCAAAACTCGGTTTGCCATCCTTAACTCTTCATGCAAACGTGTCCTTTCGTTTTTAAATTATTGCAAGAATACGTAGTTTTTGGGGGAATTATAGTGGCTATATAATAGCGTAACTTCTGCAGATCCAAATTTTAAAAATATTGCAAATTACTAGTCAACAGTGGTTGAAAATATCCAGTACAACGATAGTGAACCTATCCTGATTACAACACCGATGACAAAGTTAATGTACCACACTTAGATATTACACCAATTATTAGAATGAATAGATAGTAAGAGAAGCAATAAAGCAAAGTTTCCATGGTTTACATTAAGATATGAGATCATTTCAACTTTCTTGATATAGAAACTCCGTAACAGTAATTTTCCCTTACCAAAATATATCAATTTCTATATCACCAACGATCAAGTTTCATACTGTGAAATTTCATAATAATGAAGTAATGTCCCAGTTTATCAGTTTCCATGCTATTCATGCGGCACTGCAACACCTTTCCGAAACGTTAGCTTTAAAGGCTGCAGATTTGGGTCAAACCTGTTAGGTTCCCGTAGCCCGGCTGAGATAATTGACAGCAAAACCTGTGTTAAATAGGTGGAAAATTTAAAACACAAAAATGTCCTCGCAACTCGACCACAGCTACCCAATTTACATTATTTTGTGTGTAGAAAAACAATGTGCTCCAAATTCTGGAGTAGCATTTTGAGTATGGAACACGGGGTCACTGAAAACTACGCTACATGCGCCAACTCTAAACCCATCTTCAATTATGCAACACGTCTTATGGCGTGTCAGATGTTAAAAAGAACACTGTGCAGTACTAGTCACTGTAACAAGGTGTGTCTAATGTTCAATGCTACGTTTGTGACATGAAGTCTACTGGGTGGCACGGTAATACCGAACGCTCGCCTTGTTCAGTACAAATCGTACAGTACAATGCACGAATATAATAATAGTTTTTCATTGTGTAACACAGTCATTCTCCGTCGTCTTGGGGTAACATACCAGTCTTTGATTTCCTAGGTCGCGGGTTCAAACCCGGCGGAGAGCGATGGGTTTTTTTCGGGCGTAAAAATCTTTGCATGGCTTCCATTGACGGGAATTAAAGTCGTTCCGTGTCGTAGATTAACGGCACGCAAAAGAACTCGAAGCCTGATAAAGAGGCGTCTGAGCAAAATTAAGCGGTATTTCACGCTTATTATAGAATGGGAGTCTGAGAACCACAGCACTTAAACAGTGTCCATAAGTAGAAACTCAGATTCAATTTATTGTGTACAGTACTAATTATTGAGATAGTATTGTAACGTATCGCCTATTGCGGAAGGTTACTTTATCTGCCACTCCATGCTCCTAATCCTAAAATTCATATTTTGGTGCACCTTTATACTCTACAGTCTTCTACACATTGTTGTTTGGCGCAATCTGCCGTGCAGTGCTCCAGATAGTATTACACAGTGCTTTAAAAATTCTAGCTGCCGAATTAAAGGAAACAAAGCCTAATGTTTTAAGGTTTCGCAAATTTCATATATTTTTTAAACTTTTTATCCCTGGTAATTATAAACTATTTTATAGGAATTTGGCAGAGAATGTATTTTGGCATAGGACATGAAAGTGTGCTGAAAATGGGTCTTGATATGACAAAAAAATATCTCAAAGTCAAGAATTATCCAAGTTTTCGGGCCCTAATGATCTAGCTGTGGACGTGCCCTTAACCATCACTTACTCACTCATTCACTCAGTTACTAATTCATTCACTCACTCCACGTTTTCGTAGAATCACTCATTAATGCTTCAGTTTTTATGAGCATTATAGAGCTAATAAAATTGAAAATCTGTCGAAAAAAAGAGAGCCAGATGATACAAACTCCAATATCGTTTATTCTCTCTGCACATCAGAATCGGGAGTTCTGCATTAATTTTTTCTGCTGGGATTTGTTAACATGGTGTATAATAATTATGCAGCCTCCGTGTATGATATCCCCCCTTGAAAACAAAGGTTTGTTATTTTGAGTGTCTCTGTTTCATAGTCCATTGCTGTAGTTTGTTTTGTGGCCTGCAAATAGACCATTTAGCGATGAAGCGCCAAACAGGATTGGCCACATGAAGCTGAAACCGTGATGTGGGAGATATACTCTGCATATTCAAACTGCACGTTGTGTTAATGGAGTGAGTGGCAAGTGCCACAATCCTGTATGGTGATCCCATCTTTACAATGCAAATGGTATCGGCTCATTAATATACCATTATCTCATCAACCCCCTATTAT
Source organism: Tenodera sinensis (assembly GCA_030765045.1). NCBI lineage: Eukaryota > Metazoa > Arthropoda > Insecta > Mantodea > Mantidae > Tenodera > Tenodera sinensis. Next base: position 74,564 of record JAUKNM010000116.1, read on the forward strand.
CTGCACTAATGTTTTCCATCATCCTTGAAGTAACTAATCTTACACCTGGTACATTAACTGCGCGTTCGGCAACGTCTATGAGAGCTGCTCCATTCAAATTAAGATACAATGGAGGCATGTAGAGAAACATATCTTTGCTCTTACTTCCCTCCCCCCCCCCCAAAAAAAAAAAAAAAAAAAACAGAGAAAGGGACAGAATGAGCTAAAAGCTTCTCACAAACCGTTGTTATATTCCACACATAATGCTAAGAAAATAAATTTGCTAGCCAGTAATTTATAACAAACTATCTGTTGCTCATGATGGTTGCTTTTACCGATGTTCGTGGGGTCTTTAGGGTTCACAGCTGGGGAGGTCATTATCCACAACCTTTTGTGGTAAAAGCGTAACCAAGTTGAGCCAAAATCTTATGAAATGTTGAAATGTAAGGATGTTTAATGGCCGAGTGACCGTTTAATGGAGGTGTATAGGTTTGTATCTACTCCGATCTACTATGACCCCTTGCATAGGCAACACGCACAGGATTTTGCCCTTGTGTGGGTGGCGGCGTTATTTAATATTCTCCAAATCTCCCTTTCAACAGAGCAGCCGGGTCTGGATCTCCTAGTTGCTGTGATATGCCTATAGGACCTGGAACTTTGCTGGATGCACACCTAGAATAAAATGATGCTTACTTTAGCAATACATTAAGAGTTAATGAAGTATAAACATTACTATTTTATTAATTTCCATATTAGCTGAGGTAGCGTCAAACATGGTGGAGGGCGATGGATTGTTGTTGTTTTTGGACCTACAAATACTTAGCACGGTTTCCTTTGCAAAGGAAGTAAAGCCGATGGTCCCGTATCGTAGATTTACGGCACGTAAAATAACCTCAAGCCTGATAAAGAGGCCTCCGAACAAAATTAAGCGGTCTTTTACTCCCAATATAGAATGAGACACTGAGAACTACAGCTGTTAAAAAATCCATATATAAAAATAAATTAAATAGCAGTATAATTTAAACCGAGGCCTGAACATGGTACTGTGACATGAAAGGTAACTCTCTTACACTGTCATGATGACATACAAACACCTTATATATTTGTTAGGTAATCTAATAAAGCGAGTATTTAAAATAGTTCTTCTCTTTCTTCCCACATGGACTGGGCTACACCCTTACCGGTCTCATATCTGCTCTCTCCAACGCTCCTTTGGCCTTACAACTAATCTGTGCCTTCTAGGCTTATAGCGGAAACCTTGTTTAGGAACTTTGTGCTCAGACATTGGTACAGATGTTCTAACCATTCTTTCCTATGATGTATTAGTTGGCTTACGGTTTAACTCCTAGCTCTTCTACATTTTTATGTTATGAATATGTTCTGCACTTGTACATAATTCACCAAGCGTAACAATCTGATTTCTCCTGCCTGCATTTTGCTTTTACTTTTTGCTTTAAAAGTCCATGTCTCGCTTCCATTGAACGCTATTGTTATATACATTTACCGAATAAAATCCAAATTTTGTCTCTTTTTAGCTTTGTTTTTTAAATGTTCTGGCATTATTCTGTAAATTGCTCGGAATTTATGTAACCTTTTACTTATATCTTGAATTTCTTACATCACATGGTAGTCTAGATAATGGAAGCACTTGTTTGTCCTATTGAAGTGTCATATACTACTTTTTGTTCCTTTCTTGTATATACTTTTGAACGCAACAGTCTTTGTTTTAGTTTTGGAAATTATCATAACACTCCTTTTACAAATGGTGCTAAGTTAACCCTTAGTCATTTGGAGTCTATCCTCATTGTCAAAAATCAGGACTACGTCGTCCGCAATTGTGAAATGATTTGAAGCTCCCTTTTGTCCTATTTTGATTCCTTTATGTACCAAAATGTTCCATTTTTGAAGAATGTTGTTCACATAAATATTAAAAAGCACTGGGAAGGGACTACAACTTTATTTTAAGCCTTGGTTTCTTATTATTTCTACTGTTAATCTTTCATCATCTTCAACTGCTATTCCTATATTTGTATACAAACTTTGTATGACTTTCTGCAACTGTAATGAATATCCTCTGTTACCTAGTATCATTCACAGTATTTGTCAATCTACTCTATCAAAAGCTTTTATAAAACCAATGAATACCATATGACTTTCGAAGTTGTATTCTCTCCTGTTTTTTATTATTTGCTTTGTAGTGAATACATTATCCATACATCCTCGTCCTGGTCGAAATCCATTCTGTTTTTCGCTTAACTGCACCTCAATATTTTCACTCTACTCGTTACTATCCGTGTGTTTATTTTGTACTATACATTCAATAAGCGTATTCCTCTATACTTTGTACATTGATTTCGCTGCTCATTTTTAAGCGTGGAAGGCACTTTACCTATTTTCTATATTTTTGGATTTTTTTTCTCCAGCCCATATTCAGCAGATATAATAACCTTATTCGTAAAATCACTCCTCTATATATAAAAACTTCTATCGCGATGTTATCTACTCCAGTGCTTTCCTATATTTTCATTTTATTTATCTGAGCTCCTCATCTAATGTAATTAAATCTACTGTCCTTTCTTCATTCACTTCATTGCACAATGGTTCTGTTGTTTCATTGTGTAATACTTTTCCCATTCAGTATCAGATATACACGTTAGTCTGGATGTATCTCGCTCTTCCTGTTTAGATGTCTCATTATTTTCCATGTTATGTTCTGTCTGGTATGTTGTAGGTTGTCAGCAACATATTTCACGATTGTAAGTTAGGTTCTTTTATTTTGCTTCTCGCAATGTTTCTTTTAGACTTATACTAATCTATTTTCATCACTGGCCATTCACTTTGAGCTTGCTTTTTGTCGTTTACTACTTGATGTAGTTCTTCATTACACTATTATTTTCATATTCCTTCTCTATCTCATCCTCTGTTTAAATCTCTGCCGATTTATTGTATTAAAAATGTCCCTCATCCTACTTCCTGTAGTAATTGCACTTTATGCACTTCCTTCTTTTCCCTGTTTGAATAGGTCCTACATTTATATTTGTGTACCAACCTTGTTAAAAGAAAAGTCTCAGACATTCGGCTTCTCGACATACTTTTGCATCTTTAACTAATTCTGCCATTTTGTCATTAAATCTTATGTAATCGATTAATGATCTTGTATCGTTCGCTGCCTAGACATATTTGTGTATGAACTGATTTTTAAAAGATGTTTGTAATCTTTAATCCATTAAATGTTGAAAAATCTCAAGGCTGATCTACTTTCGTTACCGATTTCATCTCCGTATATACCACAAACCTTTGGGATAGGTGTCTTTCCTTATCTCGCATTGAAGTCTCCCACAGTTATTAGGTTGTATATTATATTGTATTTGTCTATAAGTTTCTGCACGGTGTAATAAAATTGGTTAGTTTCTCCCTTTTTCTGGAGCATAAGTTTATATTACTGTTGATGATGCGGATGCTTGCAGATTGAAACAGCCGTTCTTGGCGCTAGGTGGCGTTGTGTGGTCGCTGTCCTCTGGTGGAGGGGAAGCTTGCACGACACAGAGCTCAGAGAGATGGTGGCTGGTCGTCGGGGCTTGGTACCGAGGTGAAGAAATCTCAGCAGTTGTCAGAGACATCCGCGCGAGTCTGTGACCCGTTGCTTGCGACCTTGTGTCGTCCTGCGTTCCCTTACTTCATCCCTTCCTCCTGGTGGGTGTTAACGCACAAAGGATTGATTTAGGTTCAAGTAAGCGAGGTTTCTCTGTCCATTGTGCGTATCCCTGTCCTATTATTGTTAGTTTGCCTCTTTCTATTTTAAATCTTAATACTACAATTCTCTCATTTGCAAAATCATAAATTAGAATCTTCTTTTTCCACCTTTAATCTATCTATACGGCCACTCTTTTAGCTGCTTTTTCTTTTTCATCTGCTCCTGAGTAGAGCATCATACAGTGTTCAACCTCTTTAGAACCTTCCAATTCTATTAGTTTCCGTGCTCACTATTACATTTACCTATATTTCTTTGTTTTAATTTCTTTGACAGTTCCCGTTCTTCATGTTGCATTCCTCTGACATTCCAAGTACCAATATATACCGTATCCTTCCTTCTTAATCGCATGTCCTTTTTTTCTTTTTTAGCCTAGGTCGTTTTCCAGATAAACCATCCAGGTTATTCCTGTGAATTCTGATAAATGCTGTTTTTATGTATGTGTTTCCCACACAGTTATTATACATCTCTGGAAAAACGCATTAGTGCATATTCTCCGTGACAATTAAATACATATCTTTTATATGTGATTTTAAGAAAACTATTCTCCCAGCATGACGATAACACTTATTTATTTTTACTTTTGTGCAACACAGGCAAGTACAGGTTCAAATCCGGTGTTGTTTTTAAAATATTATTCGATTTTTAAGAATAACTTGTCAAGACAATGTTAAAACGCTACGTAATGTACTGGAAAGAAATTATTGTTTACATGATGTCAAATTTAAAATACATACATTTAAGTGATATGAAAAATATGTGTTTTTCCCTCCCTTTGCTTTCCTCTGTCTTCCCAGACACTTGTTCGTTAGCTGTAGGTATTGTCTTTAACAAATCTTTTTTCATATTAATGTCAGCTGAATTATCTGTGTTCACATCATACCGTTGATGTCTTTACAAGAGGTGGGAAATTTAATAACGAAATTTAGGTCAAATTCACACAGTTTACAGTGTACAGAGGTGGTCCAGTTATTAGACTAAACCTGGCAAATTATTACATTTCCCAATAGATATGATTTTAAAATAAAGTATACTTATTTGTGCTGCATTTAGGTGTTTAACTTCTAATCATTCATCTGTTTGTAGAACAAGTTAAATAGTTGAACATTGAAGGCTAACATATTTCGGGGATGGTTTTCCAAATGTTTGTATAAATCTTCCATCGCAACCTTAATGGCCAGACAATCATTACTACATTAATGTTATTAGGGTATTATATCAGCATATTCTTAAGCATCGACATTTCACTAAACAGCCCCATCGTAGAAGCATTAATAAATGTTTAGCAAGGATATAGTTCAATCTAGTAGTTCAGCAAAATACTTACCCAAGTATATCAAATAATCGAAAATTCTTATCAGACTGAAATCAAATGTGTACTTCTAAATACTAATAGATAATAGTACTTTTTCGTATTTAGTAATGCTTTAGATGTACAAATTAACGATTTATCTTACAAGAACATATTTTTAAGAAGTTCAAAATCTTAAGGCTAATAATTTGACTACATCTGTATGTGGTAAAAATTATTCAGATTTAATAACACATTTCGAAGTTAGAATTTTCAGTACCGTGCGCTCTGAATCGATATTCTTGTTACAAATAATTGTAATGGAAAGTGCTTTATATAGGTGCCTTGTTTGGAAACAGTCCATAATTTGGTTAGAAACTGCGATGTGTCATTAATAGCGATAAGATCTCCATTACATCAGCTTCTATTACAGACAGTTCCATTACACAGCTTCTCACAAACAATTGTTGCAGTGCACAGTGCGGATGCTGGTTGCTCTTTCGTACTGTCTGTTCTAATTGCTTCTCCTAAGAAAACGTCTGGGGGAATGAGCTGCCCTCCAAGATGTGTACTACATTCCTGGTATCGATTAGAGAACAGCTGGCTGAGTACCGGTGCTAGCTTGTCTCTCAACAGCCACGCCGCATTGCTTTACTTTACCTCCCTACACAACTTGCATTGCCACGTTCATGTTACACATCCAACTGGATTTTTCTTTATTTTGTAGTGAACGTAGATCGAAAATAAAAATGCCTACATCTCGGCTTTCTTTTCCATAAATCCAAGTTACGCAAAAACATTATTTACAAACTAGAAGGGTTCACTACAATCCAGCTCCCTTCATATGTCGGTGTTTAAAAATAATTAAACTTCATAGCTTACAGAAATGTCCAACTTTTATATTTTGAGTCTTCTTCCTCTCATCCGTCAGTGGTACAAAATGAAACTGTGATTTATTTTCTCTTTGCTACAAGCAATCTAGGTTGCAAGTTATCTTTAGTGCAATCTTGCTTGCAGATATGTGTAGCCTCGGTGCGGGCAAAGTTTGTTATCCCGTCCAAAGCACCTGATCGTTGACTAGAAGAGAGACATAAGTCAGCCTTGTAGAACAAAGTAAAACCTATAACCTTTCCCCGGCTAATAGTAATCGTATGGTAGAAAAAGCCAAGACATGAGTACTTCTGTTTTCTTTGTATCTCACTATAAAATTGTCAATTGTTAATTGTCAATTAAAGTGGTGTGGTAGAACCCACCTCAACAGATGCTAAGGGTACCAGCATGTGACAACAAACCAGTTTTTAATCAACAACCTCTCTTAACAAGAGATTTTCATAAACATCTCTGGTATGGATATTTATGGACATTCTTGGGCATTTCAAAACAATTATTTTCTATGTTGTTCGGAATTAAACATATTTATTACAATATACTATACTGGTCTAGCAAATTTTAAAGACTTCTCATAAGTGGAGCCTGGATGTTAGGCAAAATGTACAAATACTTGGTGTTAATAAATCACATTTTATGTTAATATAATCTAATTTTGTAGTATTTGGAAGTGATAACATCAGTTTTGTTTTGCTGGCTGTGTCCTTTAACATTTTCCACTTATTTTCAAGTTCTCTACCATATCAAGAAATATAGAAAACACCATAGGTAATGGTGCGTGAACTTTTTGCATAAGAATGGACTGATTTTTTATGAAATTTGGGACAGTAAAACCTGCCAAAAAGTGAACTCGGTTGGCATTTTGTGCTGTTTTCACAGGTTTCTGTATTACAAAGGGTTGTATTTTAATAAAACAAGTTACAAAAGTGTTTGTTCACATAGAATTATAATGAAGGATGAATTTAAAATGCTCAATTCACAATTAGCTCGTATAGTACATCTCTTTTGGGTACAGGTGTCCAATTAAATGGTAGCTGGATTTTGCAGCCTGATTAGTTATTCCAGGAAAGGTCAACCTAGTTTATTTTCATGCTGGTTATATTCACTAGTTTTCTTTTATTTTTGTTTTTTCAAGTTTTTCTCTCATTGTCCTTCGCGGTCCACCTGCAGCCGAGGTCCTACTCAGTTCTTCCGCCCCGCAGGTTCTCTGCCTGCCGACCTTCGTCCAACCCAATATGTTCCACCTGAGTTGCTCGCTAGTATGTAACAGCGTACTCACCGCCTTGCGTGTGTAAACCTGCAACATGCCGCACAGCTCTGCTCTGGGGTAAACTGTCATCACGGCGCGGTGGATACTGGTACAGACCTGCAACGGGGGAATGAGTGAGGTTCCTATGGCCTTTGCCCAGTGAAGTGTTGGCTGGTACTCCCTCTGCAGTCGTGCTCCGCGCAACTCGGCTGGGTACTCGCGTGTACTCAAGCTCAAACTAGCGAATTTGGAACAGCCTGCTCTAATCAATTCTGGAGTCCGAAACAGTCTGCTGTGTGTCCATCAATTAGCGTGCTGGCTCATAAGGTGGTCTGCCCATCTTCATTTTAGGTTACTTCCTGTGGTTGCAGCATCATTTAAGAAATATGAAAATAGGAATTGTTATTGAACAATATTCTAAGTATGGGACTTTTGTCACAACCTGTACATTTACATCCTACGTAACGGTTTGTGCGCTAACCTGTAAGGCCGTAGGCTTAAATTTCACGTTGGTGTTCTTCATCTTCCCAATGACTTAAACTGTTGTAATGGCAGTTTTGTAGGGATGTGACAAACATTTCTTTTCGGGTAATGATTATAACTGTTGCAGTTATACTGTGTTAATAGTTACTATTGTGTCTTCTTCCTTATTTCTTGGTTCTGCTACTACTTCTCAGTGTTATATCCAAGATTTACCTCGAGCCTTAATGATCTAATTTTCGACGGTCCCTTAAACCTTATACACCCACTCACTCCCTCCCTCCCTCCCTCACTCACTCACTCACTCACTCACTCACTCACTCACTCACTCACTCACTCACTCACTCACTCACTCACTCACTCACTCACTCCCTCACTCACTCCGTCATTCCCTCACTCCCTCACTCCCTCACTCCCTCACTCACTCACTCCCTCACTCACTCACTCACTCCCTCCCTCCCTCCCTCACTCCCTCCCTCCCTCCCTCACTCACTCCCTCCCTCCCTCACTCCCTCCCTCCCTCCCTCACTCCCTCACTCACTCCCTCCCTCCCTCCCTCCCTCACTCACTCACTCACTCCCTCACTCCCTCACTCCCTCACTCCCTCACTCCCTCACTCACTCACTCACTCACTCACTCCCTCACTCACTCACTCACTCACTCACTCCCTCACTCACTCACTCACTCACTCCCTCCCTCCCTCACTCACTCACTCACTCACTCACTCACTCCCTCCCTCCCTCCCTCCCTCACTCACTCCCTCATTCCCTCACTCCCTCACTACCTCACTCACTCCCTCACTCACTCACTCCCTCCCTCCCTCACTCACTCACTCCCTCCCTCACTCCCTCCCTCCCTCACTCCCTCCCTCCCTCCCTCACTCCCTCACTTCCTCACTCCTACCCTCCCTCACTCGCTCCCTCCCTCCTGCACCAGTCCAAGATTTACCTTTCCATTTTCCTTTGGCAGATATTGATCACTTGTCAGTTTTTTTTTTTTTTTGTTACAATTCACATTTTGAGCCGTACAACAAGTCTGCTAAAATACACATGTTCATTATTCATCAAATTTAGATAGATTGTAGGATTTGTTCAGGAATATAAATCTTATGGATCGGAACTTAGATCTCGTAAATAAAGAATAGTTCTAATATGTTTTTCTGTATTCTCAACTTACATAATATTATAACGGCAGTTTCAGTTTTTTCCCTGTCTTCACGTATCCGTCAACGTGCACTGTCGTGGATTTTCCACAAGAGTACCTTCTATGTTACCGCGTGCATCAAAATGCATGGTACTTGAAACCTTGGTTAAGTACAATCGTCCCGCAGAAAATTAATGACTATTACTTCAAAAAGCTAACACTTAGCTATCTATGTATTAAAGAAGACAGACTATTCACGAAACTTTTCCAGAAAAGTATTCCGTTTCCGCGTTAGGCAGTTTTCCGGTTTAGAGTAATATTTAGCATAGAAAATAGCTCCATTACGAGATTTCTTTTCCGTTTGTTCAGTTTTCCGGTACATATGGGATCTGGCTTAGGCAGGTTTTACTGAATAGTAGACCTTATTAATATATTCCACTTTGAAAATAGTCTATATGGTGTATTTATGACTTTGGTCAAAGTGACTGCTCTGGTGGGATGCAAAATCAAAACTCCAAATATCTCACATATTATTTTATATACTCCCTGTACAAAAACTAAGTGCAATCCAATTGCATTGCTAACATAACATAGCGGTACAATTTTGCGTACTATGAAAGCTTTTATCTATGTTTAAATCTCGATTAATGCTTCAGAAAAAGCCATTTCTGAAACAACATTTAACATTAAGTTCCACAGATAGGATAAAAGTGTGGAATCCATGGAGAGAGGGAAAGTGGGAGACAGAGAAGCAAAGAAGTATTGAGAAGGAGAGAGACAGAGGTATAGGGAAAATGAGAGAGAGATGCGGAGAGGACAAATGGGAGGGGGTGAGATATATGTTTACGCTTGTTACGTAATTAAGCTATCAGAGTTGTGGGTTCCAATAGTACTGAACGTTCCTGAATGACGAGAATGAGTATTTACGAGTTTGTAAGTCGTTATTATCTCAAAATGAATTTGAGAACGCCTTGTGGTTTGCTGGAAAGAGCTTGAGTCAGCTGGTGAATTTATTGCCGTGTTGGCATGTTTTTTGGTAGCTTGTTTGGTTAGAGTAGTTGCACTGTAAGCCGAAGACCCATGGTTCAAATCCCTCCTTCGGCATATTATTATAGTTTTAACTTTTTTATTTATTTTACCAGGTCAATGTTTCTTCTTTCTTCTGAGCAAATTGTCTGTGTCTCGCGGTCCAAGTTTGAGAACCACTAGTTCAAGCTGAAAGCAGACCTATGTGCTTGTTATGACCGGCCCTAACGGTCGATTACGCCCTTGGCTTGCGTTTAATGGAGAACAATGGATTTTAGCTGCGAGCTGCATCAAAACAAATAATTAATGGCAGTTAAAGCAGAAGTAAACTACCCATTAATCATTTATAAAAAATAAAAGACAAGCGCACTTTGGTAGAGTTTTGTATCTTATTTTCTCCTCCATTTATTTAGTACGCATTGTCTCAATCTTCTCGTTAGTATAACACGTAGCAATAACAAACATTGCCAAGAAAAACACACAGAAAGAGCAAGTAATTATGTGAGCTTGTCAGCTGTGTATCAATAGAACTTACAAGTACCCTCTGTAAATCCTAGAACAGGGCTGGGCAACTAGTGCTCACTGAGCGCAACCTGTTCGCGTCTGTGTACTGATAACTGTAGGTTTAGCATTTAAAAAGTGAAGGTCGCTGAAGGTATCCCGCGAGTCGCCAAGGCCTGTCCTGGAAGTATGCAATAGGAATTCTGAAACAATCTTACTGGATAAAAGGCACTAGGAGAGAGGGAGAGAGAGACTGAGAAAGAGGGGGAATATAATAACTGCCGATACAGATACTTTGCCGCCAGTGAATGTAGCGCCATAAAATGTGGAGAACACATTAAAGAATTAAATTACTTAATAATATTAATCTTTTTAACCCAAAGAGTTACAAACCAAATTATCAAACTAAGAGCTATAAATCAAACGCACACGCACGCACTCCTACAGCTTCATTATTTAGACCTGACCCTGCAGAAACGCAGAGGAGGAGAAAGTAGTCTAGGGTGGGGGAGAAAGGCTGGCAATATTCTCCTTACCTGCTTTTGTTACCCGCATTGTTCACACACTCACTGCCCAGCTACTAGCGGCCCAACCCCCCCCCCCCCCCCCTCCAAAAGATAGTGGACTTGTCCGACTACTGCGCATACAGCCCAGCCAAGCAGGGTCAAGTCGAAATAATCAAGCTGTACATTCACTTTGATGATCTAACAAATCATACAATGTATTTCATGTTTAATACACGTATTACCACAATTGTATGGTAAAATAAGCAATTTAAATTTAAAAACTGGAATTGAAAGTTAAGGCAATGCAAACTTTAAGAAAAGGAACCTTACAACTCCCAGTTTTCATTTCAGCACCTTCAAATTGTTAGCACAGTGTGGTAATGCAGTTTAACGATATTATAAAAGATTGCAGTTACCAGTGTGAATTTCTTCTGGGTGTATTAATTATTTTCTTCATGTAATAAATTTGCATATGTTAAACAGATTAATGCACCTTACTCAAAGCCTTAATTGAGGCGCTGAGCGCAACGGTGCCCAACCACTAAATGTACATAATGGAGATAATGGAGTGTAAAAAATATCTGTGATTTGAAAGTTTTATGTTGACTTTAATAACTAAGCAAGAGTCATGATATTTGGAAATTTTAATCAATATAGCACCGACATTGTGATACATAGTTACAATCATGCAGGAAGGTTGGGCCACTGTTTCTATCCAGGAAGCCAGTTTCAGTTCCATGCAATAATACACTTCTCATGCCATCTGTCGGTGGTTGTAGAAATGTGGTATAGGCCACTGCTGCTCTCCTAGATTTTGATATGGGAAACATGTCTGTGCTAATAACTCAGTTTCTTAATTTTTTTGGGTTGGGCCACTGTTGCGCTCAACGCCTCAGTTTTGCTTCAGCTAATTGATATTAGAATAAACATATCGGAGATTTCTTAAACCCTAATGAAGCTATACGATAAAAAATATTAAACCTTTTTTCCATTTATATATTATTTGCCATATAACGAATACTTCGTTAGCAAAAAATATTCAACAAAAATTAACATTTTGGTTGGTTTCGAAAATATGCATAACTTTTTCATTTAACTTATTTCTGAATGTTTACTGAAAATTATACGTTAATTGGCCAAAGAATCATAACTCTATAGCAATAGGCAATGAGAAATGTTGAGAAAAACGACATAGAAAATTAGAAGATACATCACAGTTTTATTATTTCACATCAATGGACACACACAGCTTTAATTACTACCCAAATTAAGACTACAAAGCCACCTAATGAAAGCAAGGGTTGTAAGCATAATAAATCCCCCAAACCCGATTTTTTGTTTGTTCAAGACTTTCATCCAATTTCGCAGGTAAATTATCTTAACAGCGCCAAACTAGAGAACGCTTGCTCACTGTATGTCAGTAGAGGCTGATATAATTAGTAGTAGCAATAACTTTTGGAAGTTCATAAAGATAAAAAGGAAACAAAATCTGGGTGAAGCTGAAATGGCTTATAATAATGTAATTGTTTGTAAGTCACAGGATATTGCAAACTGTTTTGCAGATTATTTTAAATCAGTATATTCGCCAATCTTTCCGAAGTGCAGTGTTGAATCAAGTAATTTATTGCCTTCGGAAATTGTCAATAAGTTTTTATAGAAGAACTCACATACATTGATATTTCAATACCTTTAAAGATATTAAAACCTAACAAATCATCTGGCCCTGATGGAATTCCTCCCCATGTTTATAAAAATTGTCAGAAGACTTTGATTCGTCCTATGTACCAGATTTAGAATCTCATTACTAAAGAAAACACCTTGCTTTATAAGTGGAAATTAACTAAAGTAATGCCAATTTTTAAATTCCGAGATTCTATTAACAGTAAGAATTATAGGACAATAGCTATCTTATTAACTCCTTCCAAAGTATTTGAGAGTATATTTAATCAATATGCATTTTGTCAGGCTAAAAACGGTATTAGTGCCACATAGCATGGATTTATGCCTAATAGATCTACTCTAACTAATTTGTGTAACTTGGTTCACTATGTATCTGGTGAATTAGATAAAAGTTCACAAGTTGACTATACACACACACACATATACAGATTTTCAAAAAGCTTTTGACAAAGTTGATCATGGTAAATTAATGAATAATTTGCCACTATACATTTTTTCTGAATCTATGGTGGGTCTTATAATATCCTATTTAAAGTAGAGCTTTCAAGTTGTTAAATATAAAAATAGTGCAATCTACAGTTTTGAAGTTAACTCTGTTGTGCCTCAGGGTTCTAATTTAGCTCCATTATTATTTCTCTTATTTATTGATGATATTTCATCTATCGTTAAATGTTCTAATATATTATTTTTGCGGATAATTTAAAAATAAATTAGTTCCGTGAAGTCTGAATCTGATTGCGTGAAACTTCAAGGAGATCGAAATACCTTAAATAAATAGAGCAAAGACAATAACCTTCCTTCTAAAACATAAACATGCCAAGTTATGGCCTTTTTATAGACTCAAACTTAATGTTGTCTTTAATTACAAAATAGATTAAATTAATTTACAAACTTTAGAAACAAAAAATGATGTAGGATTTACGTTTAATAAAAAATCAATATTCACGAAACACAATAATAGAGTAGTCAGTGCAGCACATAGAAATCTGGAGTTTTTCATTCGTAGTTCATCCTACTTCAACAATATAAGACTTTTTTATATTACACAGCTCATTTGTGAGATCCAGACTCATATATGCTTCAGTTGTATGGAGTCCTCATGGTGTCAAAAATATTAAACTTATTGAACTACTTAATTCAATGTAAATTCCTGAGGTGTGTTGTTCAAATATTTTCATTATTTTCCTAAATTTATATCGTATGAGTCATCGCGTCACTTATTTGAGAATAAACGTCTATCATATAGAAGAAATTGCCATTTGTGACTTTTCGTTTACAAATTACTACGTAATATAATTGACAATACTAAGCTAATACAATTAATAAGTTTTTATGTTTCAAATATTGCACCACATATAGTTTTTTCCCCCTCCAGAGGACTCATACTGATTCACCTAAGTACCTATTCAGCTATGCTTAAAATGCACTCACTATACAATAAATTACATCCCTTAAACATTGATATTGTTCCTATGAATATCGCCAGTTTTGCTTCATCCTGTGATAATTTATTATCAATAGTAGATTAATGGATCTAGTGTACATGTGAATCAATGATACCAACTTTCTATTTTGCGCTTATGTTGTGTTTCACGTTTCTTTTCTTTTCTTTTTTTTTAATCAATTCTGTGATGTTCTAGTTACTTATTTTGTATTTATTTTTTTCCAATTTATTATTTAATCAAACTGATATTGTAAATTTTAAGCAACATTGTAATTGGAGAAACCTGTAATGTTCATATTATAGATAAATAAAAATTATATTGCTCGGTTCTCTAACATTACTTTTTGATAAAACTGAGTTTTGTAATATGTATGGATTTTTACGCGGAACTAAACGCGCATTTCTTCGGTACCTGGAAGGGTCTTCAACGTCACATGAAAAACATCAGCGATACCGTTATAATTACATTTAGTAGATGCATAAAACTCTTGCAATACTATAAAATCAAATACTTCAGTTACACAAATTAACACTCAATATCATTCAAAATAAACTTACAATGGAAATGTGGTTAATAAATTATAAGTATTGGTTTAAGTGAACATGTCAACATTTTATGTCAATCATAAACGCACTATAAATGAAAACACTTCTTCACCAGTAATCTCAACGCCTGTAATCTCAGAAGGTAGGTTTGATAATAAATGTCTACTTGGGTTTAGGAGATACTATGAAGAGGGACATCTCGCGCACTGCGATCTATGGGAGACCTATTGGGGCTATCACCCCTCAGGAGTAAGGGATGAAGTGAAGGAACCACAGGAAGCTATGATATCAGTGTAGACAGGCCACAGAGACGCGCGAAGTTCGCTAACAACCACTACTGTAACTGCCCAGAGAGGGCGGTAAATGACCCGTCTAACCAAGTAGACCTCTAACGTGCACCCTTTCCTTCAAGCAATATAGAAACTAACTGTCCGGGAGCGCCACACACCTCGAAATTTAGAAGTACATCTGAAGCTTGAGGAGAGGACGGAATGATAGGGAAATGGTGGAAAGGATGATGAAATACCACTCCAGCATTTGCCTACCCACCAGGAAAAACCGAAAGTCAGAGTGGACGGTTGACTGGAATTGAAGTCAGTTTCTCACGTTATCAGGGAGCCATGTCACTTGGTCATATCTCAACAAAACATTTTCCCAGAGTTAGGGAAGTGCATTTAGTCACAATGCTATAGCTGGTCAATATTTGGAAATCCTTTGAACAGTTTTTCGTGAAGCAGTTTTGATTTGTATTGCTTTAACTTCTTATTTTATATTTTTTGATGAATATTCCAATCTCACGTTAATCTTAAAAACTATTAGAAGCTATGTATATGCAGATTTTACTGATATTCCAGTTGTATGCTATCTGATATAACGGTATAGAGGGGAAACGGCTAGGTGATATGTTTTATGATAAACGTAGACCTGGTATAAGCGAGCAGAAAGAAAAGTAGAAGAAAAGACGAGTAATGAAATGTATTATTTCGTGTATTACTTTGAGGAATGAAAAACTTTCATTGAAAAAAGCACGGCGTTTCTGTACATTACTTTATGAATATGGCATTGTGTTCATAAAGCTACCACAAAGTAAATGTATGAAGCGTATAATACTGCAATTTATGGCCCCAGTGCACAGGATAAAAATGTGCATTCAAAATTTGTAACATATTCACCGGACTAGTTCGCTCCACCATCAAATGTGAGCATCGTGTAGGAAGGTCCCGGATGTGATTTCCCTTGGCCCACCGTTTTAAGTATAGGTTTTACTTTCGTGTTTTCTCCATGTCGGCTGGCGTGTGCTGGAGTGATTTCCGTTGTACCCCTAATTTCTTTTCTATAGCTTCTGTCCCTATCATTCCTTTTCATCTGTTTCACCTCATGTGTTTCAGGATTGTGGGACCAAGCGACGGCGGTTGGTGTATTGCGGCAGGACGGTAGAATTTGCATGGGGTCTGGCAGGACTGCGAGATCCCCCTTTCTTCCTGGGAGGTGATCCGCCGATCTCCCGGATCACTAGGATGTAGTGGCTTAGGCAGAGCTAGTTGGTATCAGAATTAATGCCATGTTGGAATCGTTATGGATCTCGACCTTGCTAATGCACATGGTTGTTCGGATCTGGTTGCCCTTCGGGTCTCTCCTTCAACCCTTCTCCAAAGACTCGTTTGGAAGTACAAAGGGCCCAATATGACCTTACATGTAGTGCTGAAGTCTAGCTCCTGGAGGCCCCTCCGTCTGGCTACTGCTAATTTCTGCTTGAATGCTGTTAACATTTAAACATTTAGTTCCATCTAAAAGACCAGAAACCTAGTGAAATACGAACTGTAGTTCTAAGTTATCACTCTTAGTGATCTGAAACGTCCATTGTCTGAATAAAAGAAAAATACATTGCAACTACAACTGTAGGAAACCAATATAGTGCTCCTTGATTTACTGTAAATGCGGAGTGTATCTCTAAGTAATCAGATCCCTTGGTTGTTGGGAACTTCCATTGTACGAATAAAAGGATAATCCACTGGAGCCGCAACTGCAGGAAACCAATATAATGCTCCTTGATTTCAGGAGTGACTATCGATAGATGTTGGCTGTCTCGTAATTGTGCCACGATAAACATATGTCACTTTTGGTATGATGCCAGATTTTACAGTCATATTGACGGACATGTACCTTAAGCATAAAACGTAATATTGATGTAACAAGTATACCGAGTTTTAGTAAATAGTTTTCCGTTATTTAATAGCTTTTTCTCAAGTCAAATAGTTACGTTCTCTTATGAGAGACCTGGAGAACAGTACTCCCAAGATACGAAGCCGTTTCCCTATTTACCCTCCCTTCCTGACCACCATAGCGTGTGCATGGCGTGTTTCGCAAAACAAGTACTGATGATTTCAACCTCGGCCCAGACAACGAAACGGGGCTTTTTGGTAAATGAAAAAACAAGTACTATTTTTGTTTTAAGGCACAACAAACTCTTTTCCTAAATGTAACTTGTTACACACTTTAATATTACTATCCAAGCGTAAAATATGTTCATGTAGAGATAATAAATTATCGGGGATAGATATTCAAAATTTTCTCGACAAACTGACGGCACAAGTAACACATATTTAAAATTATGCACGTTCCACGTTGTAATCATCGCTAGGGCTATGCGCGCTAGCTACAGAATTACAAGGAACATTGCAATGGAACCTTTTACAGAAGGTGTCTTTAAGAAGAAATTTCAAGCATGAAACTCAACATGTGCAAACTTGTAGAAAACAAAAGATATGAACCAGCAAAACAAAGTATGAAAGTATAGGCAGAACTACCAAGAAACAAAACATTTGCAGCACATTCTCGTTGCACCTAATTGTACTACAGATGGAATGCTTGGTAAAACTGGTGCATATGTGATGGTAGCTACTGCAGGAGCGGCTGGACTTATTCCGTTCATACCTTTGGAGCACTGTTCCTCAGGCCTGAGTTATCACTTTTTGTCAAAACTGGAGCAGTATACCTCATTGGTTCACACGCTTGTCATTAATGTTTTGTTCAATTAAGGTATAATCATAGTATGTTACGATATAAAGCAGGGGTGGGCAAAGTTTTAGAGGTTCAGTGCTCTCATCAGATGTTGAATATTGGGGGATAACAGAGATCTTACCCGGCTCTGTTGGAAAAGCATCATACTATATGTTGGCTGGCTGTTGTTTAAATACCTCGCTCAGCTCATTTTGCTATCTGCATATGTACAATCAAGGACAGTCAGTGCTATGTCGTTACAGGACACCTCGGTAGTAAAGTAAAATGTAAACTTCCAAGTGGGTCCAGGGTAGTCTAGTGATTAACTCATCTGGTGAGTAGTTTGTTCTCTAAAATGTAGTCTGTCCCTCGTGCTGATTTATCTGAACTTCTATATAGTCAAAGTTTAGTGATCCAGTTGGTATCACCTTAATTGGATAAATCTCTGGAAGCGAACAAGGAATAAAGGCGACAGTGACAACATGTGTTTCAGCTATTCCTGTTTCAGTCCCCATCCCCCAAATGCACTCTGCGTATGCCCATGATTTGAAGGATAATATAATTGTGATGCTTGAGAATGTTTTCTGTGCAGTTTGCGTTTGACATGGCACAGTTGGGGTGTCATGTTGAAAACAGCTTTCGACAGATCAGAAATAAACCCAAGGTGATGGAAAGAAGTGCAATTCCAGGAAGAGCACCTAAAATGTTTACAGAAATATGGGCAGAATTCCCTGGTATTCCGAGCTATCAACAAGTCATAACAAGAATTCTTGCGTACAAGGCTGTTCGTTGTATCATCCTGGGCAGTTACTTCGTTCAAATTATCTTTATTAATTGTCCAAATACAGACCAGAAAATCCTTTTAAAATAAGTAAAGGACTTGAGATAAGATAATGACCAGCCATAGTATATTAATTTTACAGGAGAGCTGTTTTAAGAATTTAAAGTGCTTTCCATAAAACACCTCTGCTTATTTGAACCTATGAATTAAAGCGGGATATGCTTTAGGTCTTCATATAAATTTTCATGGTATATATAAACATTTCAAGCCAAATATTTACCTAGAGTGAACTTAAATATCTTATTCGATTTATAGCAAACTTAATTCATATCGTTTGCGAATATACTTTATAATTGCAGACCAAACATTTTCAAGAAACTGGGTGAGGAGGAATTTACGTTGAGAACAGGATTTTGACAAAGTGTGGCTTACTAATATCTAGTCACATAATTTTCAATTCAGGTGTACCCTTGGCCAAAATAAGTTCAGAACTAAAGAGCCAGTAAATGTGTTTACTTAATATGAAAAACACAAGTGTCTTAAGCATTTTGACATAAGCTACCGATTATCTCCAAAGCACACAAGTCACATATCAGCTAAACACAATTTTTTTCCTTAGGTTATAAGTCATTATAGTTATAGTTGGAATAAGTCTATTTCCACACTGTTGTTAAAATTTTAACGAATGAAAATTGTAATTCTTCAAGGACAGAAAGATCGCGTCAACTGCGAGTGAATGGTTGCCACATTCCTCGTGTACCTACACGCTACTTATCATTTTCAGAGTAATTTCCTAAATAGGAACATCATTTAAAGTCATAATATACCGCCGAACATCTTAGTAATATAAGTATATCGTATTGAACAATATAGAGAACCTACTTAGCACAATAGTTTTAGTGGATTGTTTCCCTGGTCCTCTCCTTGGTGTAGTAGCAGCGCTGCTGCTTACCAAGTGGGAGACCTATGGTGATTTCGGTACCGGAGTGGGGATTTTCTCCCCCTAGGAGACCTGGTCCGGAGTACACTCAGCCTGGTTAGTCCCTGTACGGGCAATTCAGTAGCTACTTTACTAAAAGTAGTGAAGACCGCATATGCCGGCCGGGAGGGACCGGAGTGCTAACCACGCCCCAACCTCCAGTAGTGCACCGCTCTCATGGTGCCTGTGGTCAGAGGAGATTCTGAAGCCTCTTTCTCTTTCAACTCATGTAGGACGAAAACTCATCACGTCCGGAGGCCCCCTTCTCCTTCAACTCATGTAGGACGAAAACTCATCACCTTCGGAGCCCTCTGTCCTTGAACCGAAGTTCCGCGAGATATTTGTGAGCGAGAATATATGGTGCTTTTTACTCATTTGTGTTTTATACTACTAAATAGTTTACTGGGTCCTGAATATAACCGCAGTATTTCTTCGACAAAATTGCAACTGAACACGCCACCTCAATTTACGGTAAATGGAAATGTGCTTTTCTATTCCTGCCCTGAACCACCAAGTAATTCTTGATCAAAAGCAGAGCAATATTTGTAAGAATTTATCCCCAGGCTCATGCTTATTCCAACAATGGTTTTTTCCTGGTAAATAAGTTGGGTATAAATATTCAGTGACCGCCTCCGTAGCGCAGTTGGTAGCACGCCTGCCGCTGGCGCGGAGGACCAGGGTTCGATCCCCGATACCAGCATGGGGATTTTATCCCCTCTGGCGCTCAGCCTCGTTAGTCCCGGGTGAACCAACTGATGGAAAAGTAGCGGCCTCAGCTCGTGAAGACCGTATAACTGGCCGGGAGTGATCGGGACGCTTGCCACGTACCACCCCACCAATGACGCCTGTAGTGGGCCGAGGTGGGGGACGCAGCGGCTGGGCGGTAAGGCTTGGCTCTTCATGGGCTGATGTGCAAGGACTTAGTTAGCTTATAAATGTTCAGTAATGCATGCAGTATTATATTTGGGCTAATTCTAGTCATTTATCCCAGTGAAACTCAGAATTAAATAAGAGCAAGATCCCAACTACCTCACTGCAGTGTTATATTCCCCTAGTCGAGCTCCATTGTTTACATGATCTGCTACTTATCTATTCCAAACAGAGTAAGTGCTTATTGGATACTAAACTTTCATTGGAAAAATGTTTTGAGATTTAATCAATCCAAAAGTAGCATTTTAGGAAAATGTCGGTTATGTGTTTACGCGTTTTCAGCATAACTCATAAATGAAAAGTTGGATGACTAACAAACATCCTATTTAATTTCAGCATCTCTCAAGGATGCGCAATGAGGATTTTTAAGAGAATCTCCATCCGAAGCTACCTTTTACATGGAGAATACTTGCTTATTCTTGATTTTCTCACAAATGGCTCTAACAATGTTGATTAAAGCATTGTATGTTAAAATATTTACACGACTAATAAGATATGTAATATGTAAGTGTATATACACACATACTGTGAGAAGTCCTTTTCATTTGAATGAACTTTTTATAATTTTGTTTACCTGGTAAGCTGTAAGAGACGGGCCAAAACGTAGCACCAAAATTATAAATCTCTTTAAAATACACAGTTTATGTCAAGTGAAGCTATTTTGGGACTATAACCATTTCCAAATAATAATTTTAATTAGTATGAAGTTTCAAACACTTCATAGTTTTTGCAAGGGCTAAGTAATATATTTGTTTTTCTCTCGTGGCCACGAAAAACCATCACATAGCCACTAGCGTATTAACATTTGACTATCGCTTCAAGTTTAAACCTGGTGTGTTCCTCTAGAACCGACAACGAAATGTATAATGATAGCATTTCTGCAAACCTTTATCTTATAGTTCAAAAGTATACAGAAAATCAGTTTTACATAAGGATTTCGTACACAGCGTGTAATTTAACACATCAGATTTTACCGAGTTTCCTTTCAACAGTTATAATAGAACTATCTCTAGGCAGCTATGTGTGGCCTTGTGTTCGGAACAACCACTTAATATGAAATGTATATTTGGATGGAGTCACATAGTAGAACATAGAACCGAATGCAGAAACTTGTGTTGAAATGCACAGTTGACAAAAAACAATAGAATAAATTGGTGCTATTTCACATGGAAGTTCATGTTATAACAGCACACAGCTTCATCACAGTAAGCGGATTTGGTTTTCTATTGTATTGAAAGTTGAAATAGATTCAATATATTTTGCAGTGAACCGTTATATGGCGCTCAAATTAAAGCAACCATAATCATCGTAATTCCCGCTTCAAGTTTCACAAGGATTATAGTGCACAGTTGCCTCCACGTGCTTAGCCGAGTTTCACATCGCATAGTCACCGGGCGAATCAGCTGCTCCTACTCGGCAACTGGCCGAAACTTCCGGCGCATGCGCATCGACCGAAAATTCTTCTACATCGAAACCAGGCCTGTGACGAGAAGAGACCTGTTCTTCTGGCTTGCGAACTCACCGGAGGAGGACGTTCGACCGACTGACTCAAATGGGGGGACTGGCCGGAGAGGGATTGGGTCTAGTACACGCAGTTTAAGTTTTCTTCTAAATTGATTTGCTTCTCGTTTGGCTTATGCACATTTAAATAATTTGGGCGAGGGCTTTGAGCGTGTATAATGGTCTTCTAAAATTCATGTTCAGCGTGGCAGGGATTTTTGGTAATAATGAAAAGGACTTGAAAGTGTATTCTTTATAAAGACTTGAAGTGACGGTGAGTGGATTGTATCTTTTACAAGTCAAGGTGCTCTGTTTATTTTGTAAAGTTGAAGTTGTTAAAATAAAGGCAAGTTTCCTTGCCAGTTCAAGTATAACGATTATCCACGGATCCTAAGAGCTTTATCCTATTTAGTAAATTATTCCGTCTCAGTGGGTTGTAAGACCTTAGTGAACTATGGTTCTATACACCCCAGTAGACAGTAGAGCGGCAATAAGTTAATTTTGACGGTATGCATACACGCAACTAAAGAAACAAGCTCCAACAAATGCTTAGCAGAGGAGTAAATATATTCGGGAGAATTCAGTTTTAGAGTATATAATCTATCTCTTTGAACACACATAGTTATTTTATAAACGCTAAGAAAACATATGTGATGATTTCAGAGCTACACTTCATGGTTTCAGTACTGTTAAATGAAATTCCTGTATCAATGTTACGTAATTTGACTATAGTGCACACATAACTATTGTATAATTGTTGAAGAGGAAAAGGAAGCGTAAATGGTATGTCATAACTATCAAGTAAATATACTGGTTAAATAAGTGTACTGTTAAACAGGCACCAGAGATTTGTTCTCACAGTAAACGAAAAAAATCATCCCAATATATCTCAATAGTTGGCAGGAATTCAGAAGCTTTCAGAGAGAATTACAACTTCTTTGAGCTGTCAGCTATTGTCGTTATTTCAAGATTCTAGGACACAAAAACATTTCCGGTAGAAGTATATACAAACTGTGATACTTCTTCAGTAGGAGACTTCCATTAACAAGTGCTCCAAAATAGACAACACATAATATAATTTGTTGAATGCAACAGATATATGATAAATGCCCCAGATTATACCAATTCGAAAGAAGTGTTCACTGCTGTTTTAAGAGGGCTTCAGTCATGATAGCCAATTAGGTGCGGCAACTAGCAGATGTTTTGATGAACTTTCTAATTTGAATGTTACCTCAACCTTTGGAGGATTTTAACGGTGTAGATTGGATTCTGTTGGTCGCACATGGCTCATCTGACAAATTCGTATCACTTTTGCAAATGGTGAAACCCAATATTTTGAGATATACTGTTCACAAGGAATTCAAGCACTAGTCACCCCTCTAAGCTTTAATAACCAATTCCAGTGCTAAAGTTTCTATATAGGTATTGCCTTAAAACTCTTTATCATTAGGCTTCTGTAGGAGGAAAGCTTTCTTAAGCTATATAATGGAGCTCATACAGATAAACAAGGAATTCAACTTGTAAGTACAAAGACTACCCAAAATTGTCCTCAGACATAAATCCGAAAAATATAATGTTAACCATATACATGAAAAGTCGAGTCTCTCTAATATATCGAAACCTTTCAGGTATGACTTACATAATGTTAAATACAGGCAACAGCTATATAATACGCATTTGGGACCTTATTTGATAATTCCAGAATGTATAATTGGAGAACAAAATATATTGGAACAGATAAAACGTCAGCGCTTACAGAATTGTCTTATTTCAGTCATAGAATGTAAGATATAATAGCAACACACAAACATTTCTGTATTTCCTGTGATCGTGGAAGAACACATTCCGAACTATCGAAACATTACTTGATCTTTCCATTGCGAAGTTTGAATATAAGACTTAATTCTCCTGATTTTGAGCCACAGAGTAGTACCAACAATCCAACAAATACCAAATTGTTTTCTCATTTTTAAACTCATTTCGCTGTATCTCCACAATTTAAATGCGTCGACTGAAGGCAATTTATACTATCACTGAAGCATTTTCACAGAATTCTTGACACCAGCAGCAGATGATAAAATTTTCCTCTAGATACCATCTAATTCCAGGGCATTGTCCCCATTTGCTGGTACATGAACCTCATAGGTGGTGGGGTATTCAAAAGTACGCAGAAAACAGCAGATTATGGTTTGAAAGTTGTGCCCACAAATTACAGGTATAAAAATAACCGGGACTACAGTGATCTACTTAAACTTTTTACAAGCTGCTCATTTATAACAAATTAGACTCATTATTAATGCCAGACACCTAAAATGTCCGGGCCTTTGGTTCTGTGGTCCATAGGTTAAAATAATTTGAACTGATATATTGTCGCCACCTACGGGGGCCATGTTCAGGACCTTGATATAAAGTCGCTTCTTTCTCTGGACAGGCGTAATCCCATACGCAGAGAACAGCAGTTACAGAGAACAAATATTACTACGCAGCAGACATGATACTCGACCCGTCTCCGACACTTCCGATCCATTGGTTAAATTTGTCAGACATCGGAATCGAACCCCGAGAACTCCTGAATGTTATTCCCAAGCGTTACCACCTGAGCCACCTCGCATGGTCCAGTGAATATTACTTGTAGTAGTTATATTGACAATACCTATGGCATTGTAGTTTTCCTTTGTCAAATTGTTATCCTATGTCTAGAATTTTGCTTTAAGTACACAATGGCCAAAACCTTTATGCACTCGCTGCGTCAAAGTTCAGTTCAGTTCGTTTTGTGGTAGAAATAATTACACTAAACGTTTCCCTTTTCGTTAATCTTAATTGTTGTTCATTTTTGTGAGTCCCTGCACATAAACAACCCTCAATTT
This sequence comes from Tenodera sinensis, assembly GCA_030765045.1. Lineage (NCBI taxonomy): Eukaryota > Metazoa > Arthropoda > Insecta > Mantodea > Mantidae > Tenodera > Tenodera sinensis. The sequence continues at coordinate 99,105 of JAUKNM010000116.1, forward strand.
TGTGGTGATATCAGCCAAACTTTAGTTACGTAGTAAAAGTTTCTTTTAAAAAATCTTATATGGATTCTTGTCTTGTACATGCAGCGGCTCGTGAGATATATCGTGCCTATAGAAGAACGAACCCAGCCAGCAGAGAAGGTATCTGAAACACAGAGTAACTTAAACACAAGCGACACACTTATAAAATTCGATTTAAAACGGGTAAACAATAATAAAGCGGTTGGGAAAACACTGTTCCAGCGTAATTGGTTTGCTTCTCTTCTGGAAATCAGAGTTCGATTTCTCGGTGGAACAATTTGCTCACACACACCACCTCTCTCTCTATCTCTCTCTTCGCAGAGATCTCATTTTACCTTGCTTGTGAATACAGGAAAATTTCAGCCACCAACGGACTCCGGTCTTAGTCTTTTTGCTGTCGTTTCATTCATCAAATTGAAAAACATTCCCTCACAGAAATCCGCTAACACCAACATTACATCATACGAAGCGTAATTACCTGCGTCACCCACTCACACTATTATTTTTCTTTCTTTCCCCCCGAAATGAATCCTCAGAAAAGTGGTTGCGATATTAACAGTAGTTTTTGGATTGTAACATATAATGCTGCTTTTCCATTTTTACGTTGTATATTTGCGTTCGTAAACGTTTTTCTTCATTTCACGTGTTTGTTCCTTTCATTTACTCAATATTAACTACGCAAAGTCCTTGACTCAGAAGAAACAGGGAGGTAAATGACTGCTAACTTGCTGGACAAGTTTCATATCAGTGGCTTTCTCAACGGAGGACTCTCACGGAGTAATGAAGATATGGTTTACCCATGATGAGCATAACTTAAGGGACCCGGGGACTGAGAAGTTCACCGAAAATTACAAAATTGTCAAATTTTGCATTTTAATGTTCCTATATATACACTCGAGTTAGAACACAGGTGTTATAGCGCTTTAAAATCTTTAAAGCTGTATTAAACAAGTTAAATCACCAGTGAGTGAGCATTTAAAAACTTTTAGTATTATATCATCTTTTATGTTTTAATCCACCATACATTTTTCAATATAAGCATGGTTCCTAGTACATAGTTGTGGTCTAGTTTTAAGAAAAAACTCTAATGCTTGATCTTCATAAGCTTATTGAAATCTCTAAATAAGTTTGTTTCTGTAATGCTACTGGTTTGGACATAAAAAATGTTAATTGTAGAAAATTAACGTATATTTATTTTTAGAGTCCTGAAAGCAGAGAAAATCTCAAATCTTGACACGTAAACGTATGATATAAAATCTAATAACTATCTTTATTCTTTTAAAGTAGAAAAACGAGAAAAATATTATCTAATTGCTATTCCCTATTCCCTCTGGTTGCTATTCCCTCAGGTTCTAGTACTAAATGTAAGCATGTCAATAAAATATAACAGTTAGTTCTGCATAAACTGTTCTACACATCTCAAAGTTTTAACTTCGATCCGTAATGTGAAGAATGAGTACAAATTAAACACTATGTACCCATTGCAATTGACTGAAGTATCTGATTTCGGCAGATAATTTGGCACTTGACTGGCATACAAGCAGCCTACTTCAGGTGATACGTCAAAGAATTGTGAATCACTAAGGCACATTAGGGATTCGATAACAGACAGGTTGCCAACTGGTAGTCCTAGCCAAGACCTTGTGAGTTCCGCAACTTAATATTTACTTTCATTTGTTTTCTTTGTTTTTGTTCAGTTCATACCATTTATACAGCTGTCCTGGATAAGATCCCTATCCTTAAGATTCTACCACATTGCGTTTGTTTCTTTTTTTAAGTTCAAGAGTAATTCTATTAGAAACGATATATCTAACCATTTCGTCAGCTACGTATTTGGCAAAACGCCACATGCAAGCTAATTGTGTTTATAACAATAAATAAACGGCGAGACGTCTCAAAGCCTACTAATTAGCATAAATTCTACAATCATTCTAATTTGGTAAAATGGCTTTGCACAGCGGTTGGCATAGTTGTGGCCTGCAAATATAATTGGGTATTTGTTCTGCACTAAAGCAAAATTGTTCATTTCATTGGGGTAATTTATCTTCAGTCTCAGGCTCATTTCAAAAGACACAAAGTTTAGATATTACAAGTAAAATACTCACTATACACCATGTATCTCGAAATCTGCTCGAATGCTTCACAAAAAAATTCCAGAAAGGTAGTTTTGGAGGAGAAGAAACCAGTCGAGATTGGTGTGATCTCCAGGAAAACTGTCATTGAGTTTTTGAAATAAGTATTACAACGGCAAACAATTTCACAACAGCAAAGGGAATATCAGCAAAAGCAGTTAGTCATGGTCATAATAATTATTTTGTACAAAGTAGTTTCATACTTCTAAACGATTCAACCTTGTATCGTCTTTAGTTAGTTATCTGTAATACATACAATCTATGCAAACTCTTGTCAATCATAGGTGAAGCTTTAACATAGTCTGTAAAAGTGTACTTTGTTAGCGAGAATGGAATTCAGAAGATGGCATATACTTGTACATGGAACTTACAATCAAAAAAGCCGAGATTGCCATGTTTCTGCTCTACAGGACGATTATTAATAACCTTTCGGATGTAAGCATATCCATGATGACTCCTCGGTAATATGTGAGGCTGGGGTTTGGGAATCACCACCCTGACTTAAGATTTTCAAGGTATTCCCTACTTCCTAGGCGAATACTAGGGTGGTTTCTTATCTACCACGACTTCCTTTCCATAATTTCCCTTTTATTCCGTTTCTTTCTCATCTTTCAAGGTGTATTGTGGTGCCGTACAGATAGCATGGATGCTTGCTCAAAGGAAAGAGCACTCCTAGTCGCGGGTACTGGAGGGTCGCTTGATCGACGGGTCGTTCACCGCTCTCTATAGCCCGTCATTTGTAACTACCATGGTTGAGAAACGGTTTGTTGCACCGTGAGCATTCCGTCCACGGTGATACACTTAATATGATACAAATTATGTCAATAACGCAATTTAGTATCACATAAATTATAATTTTCTAAATATATTATAACTGACATTCTTTTGAAGGGATTACAAAATATTTGTCACCACAAATAGTACAGAATAATAACTTACGGTTGATTAGGTGAAGTATATGTAGGCATTTGAAGGAAATTCAAATTCCATATCGTCAGCGGGGGAAAAAAAATGTGTTTAGGTTTCCTAAATGTGGTACTGTACGTAATAGCTAAAATAGCACAAATTCAATTTATTTCTTAATATACACTATGGTGATTGTGGTAGCAACACTGGCATTTCAAGGTACTTATCACTCATTGTAGGGCTAGCAGAGGTGCTTTTTTAATTTTTGAGTTTTTGCTTGACTCATTGTAAACGCCTAACTGAAAATAAACTAAAACAATTCAAATGAAGAAATATTTTAACGAACAAAAGATAGGGTTTCTACATTTCAGCTTCAAGCCAGGAAGCTTGTAGACTGCGCAACAATTGAATAGCACGGTTTGCGCTTGACAAGGAAACCGCTCACAGATGTATCGCAACTGGACAAAGACTGCATAAACTATTGTCAACGTGATCGTTGTTAAATCTCGTAATTTAAACAACTGCTTCAGGAAAGCTTAATATCCAACTAGATTGAGCAGGAAGATTTTATCAGTCGTTTTTAGATAAAAAAGAAGAGAAAAAACAAAGGAAATAAATTCAAAATGCTTATATAGCGACAAATGATGGGCTAGACAGACAGCTCCAACAGTGGGGTAGGTCTTCGAGCCTGGTTGTGTTCGGCACTTCCCCGCGTGGTGCTCCCTGCAATGTATTACCTATCACCTAGGCATAAAATGTTATCCTTTTTAGGAACTCTTGCACACGACTGGCAACATATGTATTCTGAAAATAAATAATTGGGGTATATAAGCTATATATGAAATGGAAATAAATGTTCACCACTCATTTTATTGCCAGTTTCTGTAACTTTGAGTTGTAACGCCGGTGTGAAGGGTACTCAGAATTTCTTTGAGTCATTTTTCTTTCGTTACTCTAAGAAAGCCTTCGTAAAATGTTAACGCTTCAAATACTTCTTCTTACTTCCGAAAGATTTTCGAACAAAAACTTTAATATGAGTCTTTATTGTAACTTTTGTTACATTGGACATGAAGTAAAATAGCAGTAAAACATTCTGTGAAACATGAATGAGATGACCGAGCAAGGCTCAGTGGTCCAGGTATTTATTACCAAGTTTCCAACTTCATATTCATGTGAGTAAGGGAATGTATTTGACGAGAAAGTTCCCGGGATGAGCATACTAATATTTATTATGCTAGCTACAGATATTCTATAAATACATAATATAAATAATACACTAAATTATAACACTTCTTAGAATTACATGAAATAAACGTTTTTAACGAGTTACAAAAAATAATATTAAAGTTAATAATGAAGCATGTGTGCTTGTGGAAAGTTTATGATTAGAGCGCGAAAGCGCGTGCAATCACATGTGTTATGAGTTAGTTGGACACAGAAAATGAATGACATAACTGGTAAAGCATAGCCGTCGTGTATGCACGCCCATCAGCAGACGCCTGCAGCTGTGTACATAAAAGAGTAGCAGCGGTAGAACCCATGTGCACTAAACTTGCGGCTTATTGCACAATATTCCGCCCTCTAGTTATATGTTTTGTATGCTCGGTATATAAAGTTCAAAATTACTGTTATCTTTGTCCTAATTTCCTACATTCCTAAAATGATGGGTCGAACGAAATAAGAGAGAGTGAACTTGAGAACTAGATAGTGCTTTTAAATATTTTTAAATATGAGAAAAAAGTGCAAGATTGGTTGTTGTTCACATTAGGTTGACAAATATATAGCATTACACCTCTGTGGCTTAAATGTTATATGTTATATGACTGTGACTTTATTTACAAATACTGTTGTCTTAAAACGGAGAGCCAATCTGAAAGAAGTTTGCAGATTAAAATAATGTATTTTGCCACAACTCTTACCGTCCAGCGAGGCCGGTTGCAAATTCCCGTAACCGCCGGAATGTTTTCGTCTAATAATGCTGATTCTGCTGTTTAAAGCAGTTGTGTTGAAAGCCAGGTTTATCTGCTAGAGTCATCGTGTTGCTGTTTGCTTTCTGTGGAATATTCTATCTTGTTTTTTGTCGTGTATGCAGCGCGGATAGCATGGTGTCCGCTTAGGCTAACGTCAAGAGATTCAACAGTTTTATTGAAAATATACTAAAAGAATCATCCGTATCGTATTTATTACCAGAAAAGATAGGTGTTATAAATGTCAGACTCTTCTCAGTTTTTAAAATGTGATAGCAAAGCAGCTGGTGGTTATAACAAGCATTTATATTATTCAGATTATCCTCAGCTCTGTGGGTGTGAAAAACTGATACCTTTTCTGATGATGGTTTCGTTTTCGAATGAGAAGCCCTATCGAACACAAAATGATAGTAGGATTAATGCATTGAACAGTTCCTGACCGCCGTGCCAATTTTTATACGCTGACTGAACATTATTATTATGATAATATGCAATTTAAACTGCAACAAATCCCATTAGTTAACGCAACGCCACACCGTTGCGAAATAACTTTTTAACTTCAACATGATTTGGAGCTAAACAGAACTATGTGTGATTGCAAACGTATTTATTAATTACTTGAGCTTAAATTGGGTTTTTATTATTGGAGACTCCTTAACTACTATAAGTCTCAAGGTCCTGTTGAGGCGTGAAAGACAGCTTAATTTTGCTCAGAAGTCTGTTTATCTGCTTGAGGTTCTTTTATGTGCCGTAAACCTACAAAGGTACCACTGGCTTTAATTCCCTTCCGAAAGAAGCAATGCTAAGGATTTTTACGACCAAAAAACTGCATCGCCCTACCCCGGGTTTGAACTCGCAAACTAGGGAGCAAGTTCCTCATCCCTGGACAACGAAGGATGAGGCATTGTTTTTTTTTGTACATTATCCATTATCACAAGTTTTGTATATTAATTTTTGTCATCCACCTAATTTTCCAAGTTTTCAAACACAAAACGTTTTCGCTATAACCATACTTAATATAGTCTAAAAATTGATAAGCTGTGTAAATGTATTTAGAGGTGGAATCACGATTGACAAATTCAATGCCATGGGTAGGATTTAAACCACGAATCTTCCGCTTATCAAGCGGCTGCTTTAACCACTAAGCTACCATGGCCAACTTGTCAGTACGACATTAAATTCCCCATCAAGTTGGTAGACCACAAGGTAGTCTCACATCAGAGATAAATACCCCAAGGGCGACTTACAATTGTAAGTACTTTATGTCCCGGGTTTCAGCAAATAGTAATTACCATCTAAATGTTACTTAAACCCAGGACATAGAGTACTTATAATTGTAAGCCGCCCTTGGGGTATTTATCTCTGAAGTGAGATTCCCTTGTGGTCCAACCAGAAAAAGTACGAACCAGCTGTGGAATTTAATATCGTAGTGGCAAGTTGGCTATGGTAGCTTAGTGGTTAAAGCAGCCGCTCGATAAGCGGAAGATCCGTGGTTCAAATCCCGGCTATGTCATTAAACTTTTCAATCCTGATTCCACCTTTTAAAACATTGTCCACACACGGCCTGTGTGTTTAAAACACCAGCATTAAGCTTGGCATAAACAAATAATGTATAAATGTATCTTACATCAACACTTTACTGTCTATACACGTCTTCCATTCGTTGACACTCAGAGGTAGACATTGGATAAGTATGCGCCAAAAATATCTGAAACATCCATACATTTATGCTATCTACGTTGGAAAGTATGCTGTATAATTTCGAAAATATGTATCAATCATCATCTCAGTCGTTGTAATTTGCTTTTCAGTATCCGTTATTGGATGAAATTTGAAAGCACTAATTCTACAGGAGTTTCTTCGGAAAGTACTGTCTCTTCACCTTCATATTACATCACAGAATAGAAAACATTATATCAGGATTTCTCTCTAAAACACTGCACAATTTACTGCTTAGTTTTCTTGTATAGTTTAAAGGAGTACTCAACTTTGCTCTGAATCTCTATGAGAGTTTATATGGATTCATCTTAACACAAACCCAAATTTCTTAGTTTTATGTGGCTTCAAGTATAACATTGAAATGGGCCTTGATTATAGAGAATTTCCTCAAAATAATTACTATTTTTATCACTAATTTGTTTAAATGCTAATTTCTAATTGAAAAATTGAAAAACTACGTGCTCAATATATGGAAAAATGATACATTTTCAGAAACTTCGAAAAAATACAGTTATATGCAATATAAACCTGTAGATGAACATAAGACACATCAAAACTTAATTCCGTGTCATGTAAAAACAAACTAAATGTGCATTTGGGTAAAAATTCGAAGTCTAAACACAGGAGATGGACGTGATCGAAATTCTGGATACATTAAACAAATAAACATAATTTGATGCGAGAAACCAGGTTTTCTCGTTTAAGGCGCTATCAAAAACAGGCCAAGCAAACTTATAACTGTTTTATAGATTACACTTTGATAGCAAAGAGGATTGAAGCAATATCATGCATTTTCTCTATGAATATATGATTAAATCTAACTCTTTTTATTTTGTAATTTCTATTCATATTTGGAGTTATTTAGGCGGACTTTTCTGTCCTTTTTTGTAATATGTTGTTCACCACTCTTCTTAATGCTTTCTATACTTCTTTTGCTCGTGAGTGTTCTAGTTTGTGTTAATTTCATTCATAATATAGGCCTTCATGAAGCGTGCAAAGTCACACAGCGGATTTCATAATCATAATAGCCATTTTAACTTTGGAAATATTGGAATTGGTGTATGTTTTCCATTTCCATTAAATTTTACAGCAACGTGTCCAAGTAGGGGTGGTGTTTCCAAACTGAAGTTAAAATACACTATTCCGTTTCTTCTGTGTAGATCATATACAGACGAAAATTACATTTGGACAGAAAGTGCAATGACCATTATTCCACTCAGCCTCTGGGCGGCGCCGTGGCCGAGCGGTTAGCGCGCTCGCCTACCACCTAGGCGGCCCGGGTTCGATCCCAGGGACCCGCATGTGGTATTCGTGGTGGATGAAGCGGCGTCAGGGCGGGTTTTCTCCGGGTGCTCCGGTTTCCCCCGCCATCTCATTCCACCGGTGCTCCATCTTCATTCCATGTTTCATCAGTGTCACCGCCTGCGGTGCCGTAGTAGTAAAAGCGGGCGTTAAACACTACAACAACTACAACAACTCAGCCTCTGAAATGCGCGCCTTAGAAGCTATAGTGAACGAGTACTAAATAAGAACTTCTAAAAGCAGCGTGTAGGATTAGAGGCATATAAAATAAGCAGCCTTCACAAACTGGTGCATAGCACCTCACGTAGGCCACAGCGACCATTTTACAACTGAAGAGACCTTCGGGAGGGAGGTTTGAGGGGAGACGCGATAGGTGACCAGATCCGGAAGATGTACGCAAATAGGAACGGGGCCCCTAACAATTAGAGATTGAGCACATCCTGGCACTGGCTAGCCAACCTTAGCATCAAAGGGACCCTGTCAATAAAATAGGAGCCACTGTCCTGCAAATTTCTCCAAATATCAGTTACGGCAAGTTCATTTCCTTCCCTTCTAAATTAACGGGTGTAAGCTCAGAATGCAGCTTCCACATATGCTGCTGAAACATCCGAACCATCATGCGTACAGGTTTACTAGCATTTTGCTAGCATCTCGGTCAACTAATTCCATATGGGTCGCGTAGCACGCAGTGAATGCAGGCACTTAATTGACCTACGCAGTGTAAACACCACATGCTTCAGTTAATCCACAATTCAAGACATCGCTGTGAATTGCGACACTGTTTGCACTACAATACCTAAAGACAAACCAGCTATGGCTTACAGTAGAGCTGAATACTACGACACGCATTAGATTCACCTGTACATTATGCAGAGCATGGCACTCCTGGTTGTGTTAACTATAGCTGTATAAACACCCGATCTTTTTGTGGGATAAATGCATGTGCCATGCATATATCAGATTAAAAACCTTTTCTCAACTTCAGTTACTACAACGCTATAGGTCGAAGTGACCATTATCCTATTTGATTTCTGGATGCAGTTCCTTCAGTGCATCAGTCAGTACATCAGTAAATAATTGTAGGTACACGTGATATCTGAAGTCTGACTCATTCTTATGATTATGTTTACATCACGCGCAACTAGAGATACGAGTCCTGCTTGAGATATCATTGTGTATCTAGAATTAATTACTAATGTACTGACTTGTTGCATTCCTACCAGGGACCGTGAGCTGAACAAACTGTACATATATCTATTACGACTAACATCTCTCCAGAAGGAATTAATGAACTGAAAGAACCACAGGATAGGCCACACGGACGCGCAGAGGTGCCTAACATTCCCTGGCTTCAATCCTCTACTGAAGCTACCCAGAGATGCCTGTGAACGATCCTTGCAACCAGGTAGTATTATTCGTCGCTTTCCTGGCGACGAACATATTCAAGACGAGAACGCCTTGAAAGGTAGTATTATGGTGTCCATGCGCCATCTATTCGGCATCGCCTCACGCCGCATGACCTGGAAGCACTTCTGAAACTTGAGAAGCAAACGGACTGAGAGGGAAACGAGAGAAAGGAAACGGTGGTTGAAGAGTAACCACCCCAGCATTCACCTACCTTCCAGGGAAAACCCTGAAAAGCTCAAGATCAGAGAAGGCAGTTAATGAGAATGGATCTTGGAACCTTCCCAATTTGAGCCTTACATATTACTGCGGGACCAACTAGCTTGGTAGAACGGTGTTTAGTATTCAGTCTATATAATTTGTGTACTCGAAATACTTTTTGTTTTTTTAAGATGTCAATATGAAAAACCGAAGTAGAACTGTATAACTGACATGCAGTTGTATGCTACAGCGAATATATGGAGCCTATGAGGTGTAAGCCTGTGTTGTAATAAGCCTGCTGGCGTATTGATACTTGTATCATTGTTTGCTAATATAATTAATAGGTTTCGAACCTTTATAACCCTATCGCAAGTTACCTGCCACATGGACAGAGCGTGATATTGCCCCAGTACAGTGAGAGCACAAAGCACACTGCCTACGGTGCATAGTGTCTCTCGAATATGCTCACTAGTTCCACACAGCCTGCAGCACAAACATTAAAATATTCACATATTGTTGAAGTTGTATAAGAGTTTTGGAGTGAATATTTTACTGTAAACGGTGACAGCATTGAATGTAAATTATGCAACAACGTTATCTACAACGCTCGTGCGTCGACTGTACCTGGCCTCTTCTGTGATGTGATCATGTGGCAGTCTAACCCCCTCCCTCTTACTGTAGTCTAAACTTCGCAACATTTCGTTCTCTGTATGAAGGTTCGCACCAAATAATTAGTGTAGCCTTTATATTGGGCTGTTGCAATGGGGCAACGAAAAATATGACGTGACTTATAATATTCTTATCAAATATGCACTAATGTAAAATAGCACTTAATCTAGGTTGAAGTATTGAATTCGATCCAAATATTCAATATGGAGATTTCACTTCAAACTCTCGTTTTGAGTCCTGCACTGAATAATGTTCTGAAAAACTTTCTGTGCCTGTGTCTTTTGCGCGCGCGCGCGCGCGTGTGTGTGTGTGTGTGTGTGCGCGCGCGCGTGTGTGTCCAGTGTAACTCAAAAATGATATGATACAAATACATTCAAGAAAATCCCCCACTCCAAAGTAGACTTTACATGACAAGCATGTTTATTTTTTATCTGCAAAAGATTTTGATTAAACAGCGTAAAGCAATTTAAAATATTAAAACGATTAATAAGGCGTACATCTTGAATTTCTGAAAAAAGCCTACAAAGTCCTCTTCAGTCGGAAGGAAAAGGTAGATATATTTAAAGTATACGATTTACCTACTTTCTGATACATTATCTGTTTCCGAAATCTCTTGCTATTGGTTTCAATTCCTTGGTGCTGTTTTGACGTGTTTTCATAATTCAGTCGTTTTTAACGATGTTATTAACAGAGTACGAAATTACAAAGGCAAAATAGAGGGATCCAATTTTAAACTTGAATGTAGCTTCGGATATCTCTACGTCAATTTTATCCGCAACGAAATGTGTAATGAAGCTACTTTTGTAAACGTTAATGTTGTTTAAAGCAAAGCACCTGTGAAATTGGAAGGAAATCGGGGAAAAATGCATGTATGGAACACTTTCATTTGGCGCCTTTGGTTTACTAAAACTGGCAATATTTATCGCTGTGTGCCGCCTTTGCAACACTTGTGAACCCAGTACGGTACTGCGATTCATGTTTTAAACGTCCCTTTCCACAAAACGTTTCTTGTATTTTTCATTGCCCAAAATGCTGCACATGTTAACATGTTTGACCCATTAACTTCTACTTTTCCGCAAAGTTTCATGAATGATTATTAAGAGAACCGTAAAGCCATTTTTGACAATTTATAAATACGTCAGTTTTTGTTAAGTTTTTAGTATTAAGATATTCATAAAATCGAAAAACACTGGCAAAATCTTATGGTTATTTTTAGCGTAGCTTCATTTGAATTTTAACTAACTCAGATGTGGAGTTCCCTATGATGGTTTTAAGGTAAAATAAAATCTTTAGTAGTAGTAGTATATAAAGACCGTTCAACACATGGGGAATTTTAATTAACATGATTAGGTTAACTAAATCCAGAACAAAAGCATTAATGTATCTAAACCAATGCAGATATCCGATTGAAATTTCGTATGTGATCACTGGAACCACAATTCTTAGTCACCTTACCGTGTGCATGGGGTTGTTTAGTTCAGTGTTGATGGCTGGCCTCTCGGTCTGAGCGAACACACTCACAGCACTACACACGATGCGGTACTAAAAATTGTGGCTTTAGTGATCACTATAGGTTAGCAATTCTGCTATTTCCTTTTCAGAGAGGTCTGATATAGCCCAGAGTATGTGTTCATAATGAACTGACTGAGCTGACACTTTCATTGGGCACTAATTTGTTTCGAACTATGTCCTCTTTGGCACAGGTTTAGGGGACTACAACAGAGGGGACATCTCGCGTACTCAGACTTACGTAGATATATACTTCGGCTACTACCCCCAAGAGAAAGGGAAGGAGTTAAAGAACCCTAGCAAGCTACAGATCCCAGACAGGTCACAGACGCGTGCGGAATTCTCTGACAGTTCCTCGATCGAAGACCCGTCCCAATATTGGAGCTGCCCAGAGAGGGCGTTGAACGACCCGCTCAATCAAGCAGCCCTCTAATGTCGCGGAGAATACTCTATATTTTGAATTTATACCTGAATTATTGACTGGAAGTTTAGAACTTTATAATGGAATGATAGGGAGATAGATAAATCATTGCATAGATAAATAAAGATAAATAGATAGATAAATCGTTGCATTGATTTCCATACTTTAAAACTAATGGATGTTATCAGAATAACCAGTTACAATTGCACCAGTGGCTGACTCCATAGCTCCTTCGGTAGACAACCTTCCTGTTGTCAGTCATCATACTTGTTGCGCATTGCCCCTGATAGCGTTCCTCCAATGTAGATATGGACTGATGAAATCTTCTCCCATATCCATCGGATACCTGTCCAAGTGCACCAGCAGGAAGACAATTCAACTGTGAGTGAAGAACGTGCATTCTAACATGTTACAACCGAGATTACGGCAAGGCTGTAGTAGTTCATTGACTAACACATCACTCTTGTCTGCTCTCTTATTTCCGAACAAATCAGAACACCATTTGTGAAAGAAATCCAGCAGCCCAGTTCAAGAGGGGTCAAGGATTTGTCCATTGCAACAACGAATAACTTCATAAGTCCAAGTTTAATATGAAGTGGTTGTAACAAAATGTTTTTAATTACCCCAGTGAAACGTTTGCTACATGCTTGCAAACAGGTTCCATTTGTGTGCTGGCAGGCAAAATCCTTCTGTAACAGCGACTCTTCCGATCACGGCTGGCCCATTCACAAAGAAAATGATACCTTATGTACCCAGATTGCATTCCTGTAAGTATCCCAATTACTTTGAAGTCAGCACAGATTTGCCACTTGTGGATGTTATATCGAATTTTATTCAACAAAAGTTCAATCCTGCTGTATGTTTCCTTCATTTTAGTTGCATAAGCTATGGGAACAGGAGGATATGCATTGCTATTGTGAAGGAATACCGCTTTGAGGCTAGTTTTGGAGCCATCAATGAATAGTCACGATTCCACTGGTAAATGTTTCATTTCCATAGCATCAAATAGACCATTCACTCCATTGCAGTATCAGAGTGGGTCTTCTATGACAAAGAATGGTGCGAAGGCGGCAACAAACCCTAACATCTTTGTCTAATAAATTCCACTGTCTTAAACGCGAACCCAAAAGTTCTGCTTGTGCCTTAGAAAACTTCAGGTTCCGAACAAGGTCCTTCAAATGATTTTATGTCAGGAGATGTAGCGTCATTTCTTGGTAATCTAAAACAGAGCTTGCAATCTCTGTGTCTATACTAGCTTTGACCTGGGTTTCATCTTCAAATGACGGTGTGTCTGGAGGAATGGAAACAGGTAAAAAGGAAACGGTACGGGTCTTGCAAGATCAGGACCGAAACAAAGACCATACAGTTTCTTCACAACTGGTGACTGTCGTCTGCATGACTTAATAGTGTGCTACCCACAGCAAACGTTTATTGGGTGATTCTTAATATATCTACCTGCTTTTTATAACCATTCTTATATAATGAGCTATTTTTAAAACTGGGATTGCTACAGAAAACAACGTATTCGTGTTAGGGGGGTCAAAACACCTAATAACCAACAATTTCTATTGTGGAAAATTTTTCATTGTAGGTCAGTGTTATTAGTCCTACTGTCTGTCTGAGAGTAGCTATACTCATTTTGAGTAGTTAATCTTTCCTACTCATGTTTATATCTTTAATAAGAACTTTTGAGTGCCTGTGTCCCAATAGGGATTCCCAGTGCTCTCTGTGTTTTTCGCTTGTTCACTCCCGAATTGCTCCCCGCACATATCTATTGGAAAGTACGAGTCTAGGTTCAAGACCTGCAAAGGGAATCTTTGTCCCTTTTTCAGCCAGATCGCCTCCCCTTTCATTGCCATAGATTCTTCTATGCCCCGGCACCCACATCGATTCCACTGAATTGTGTAGAGCCAGTACTATTAGATCTTCCAGGCACTGACAGACCAGCTTAGACCTGATTAACCTTCCTTCGAGAGATTTTAAGGCTGAACTGTCAGAAAGTGTTGTAATAGTCTATCTGTATATTCCTTATCAATACTTTCCCATATTCAAGCCCATATGGCAAACATTTCTGCTCGAAAAACAATAGCATATTGACCGAGGCTGAAAAACAATTTCTTACCCCCAGGCAAATACACCTGCTCTAGTTCACCTACCGACCAGGAAGAATCAAGAAACATCCAAGGTCAAAGTGAGATGGCCACGGAACTGGAAACCGGGACCTCCCGAATGCGAGCCTTGCACGTTACCACGGAGTCATCTCGCTCGGTATGTCACATTTTTGGCAGTTTAGTTTCCGCGTAGTGCGTACCTGGAAATTTTCCTGCCGCTTATTGATCTGTGGTACGATAATGTGATGCACCGCACGTCTTCGTATAGATGCTTCCCTTTATACTTGGAAACGAAAAGACGCTTGATCGATGTTCTATGGTGTTGGTTTTCTGCTGTCTTGAATTTCTTTGTAGAGGATTAAAATGATGGGTAGCAGCTACCTTCAGAGATGCGTGACAAGAATGTAGTTTGGTTTTTTAAGATGCATATTTTGGATACCTCATGAATATGCTCCCCCTATTTGTTGTTGATAGTGGTTTCCTAATTTCAGGTCTGAGATTTTATCAGAGTGATGTTGGGTCTTTGCTTATGCGAAACTGTGTATGATTGTATGAAGTAAAAGTATACTTATGCTTGCTTCTTTATTATTGTTTCACTGTTTATTGGTGTAACAGATCCGTGCTATGGAGCTAGCGTGTGTGTGTGTGTGTGTGTGTGTGTGTGTGTGTGTGTGTGTGTGCGTGCGTGCGTGTCTGAGTGTATATGTGTGTAGCTGTGTGTGGCTGTGTGTGTCTGTTTTTCTGTGTGTCCCTGTGTGTCTGTGTTTTTCTGTGTGTCTGTCAGTGTGTCTATCTGTGTGTCTGTACGTGTGTACGTCTGAGGTCGCAGGTTCGATCCCCGTGGCCAACCTTCCTGACCCATAGGTTTCTTTTTCGTAGGATGCCCTGGGTCGCCAGGCGAATGATGGGAATGATTTCCACATCCTCTGAATTTCCTGTCCCACCATTTTGTGACATAAATCAGTTCATTTCACTATTCGTCCCATTAGAATTCTTTCAGGGTTTGAAGAGTCGCGGCAGCTGTACGGCAGGGGAACAAATACGCTCTCGAAATCTCGTCCCCCAGATTGATAGGTGAGCCACTGATTTCTGTGTCCCCTATGGGATGGTACAAGCACAAGGGGTAGGGGAGTTAAGCCAGCTTCCGCCGGAGTGCTTCTCACTGGGAAGATGTAGGGACCCTGTCACCTGCTCTGTTGTGGCAACGTGCCGGCCGCCCTTAGGATCCATTCCTTCATCCATCCTCTCGGAGGGTGCCTCGTCAGGAGCATAGGTACAAAAGATTGCCTTTCGATCGAGGTGCAAAGTCCCCCTCCACAAGTTATCATTGCGTCAGTCATTGCCTTTCAACGACCCGGGCCACTATACTCATTATCTGCATGCAACTATGTATTACTTTGCAAGTTATTGTAATTCTAAACTATATGAATTGATAGTAGATACAATACATTATTAGTATACGTACACTTGAAATCAAGCAACGTCCACTTTAAGCTCACGACATTTGCACTGACGTTGCTAACATAATTTATAGCACCAAGAAGAGTATATACAAGTTATATTTATATATGAATATGTTATTGTTAAAATATATTTATATATGCAACCTGAATTGAGCTTTAGCGTGTTGTAAATCTATACAACAGCACAACTACGAATTCGGTCACGGTTTAATAATGTTGATACAATTTGTCTCCGTGGGCAGTGGAATAAAATGCTCTGCGCACACTGCTACAGAAGCACATGTTATTGGGTACTTGTCATGCCCTGGCTCAGTATTTCCAAATCCTCCATCAGCTTCTTCGAAGCAGATTAAATGTTGTACGAAGTTTGCCGGCTCTGACGTAGGCGCTCGAGTTTGGAATGAAAGGCAGAACTTGGATAATTACTTCCGCGGTCTCCTTCGAGGTATTCCTCAGCATTTAGCTCCATATACCTTTAACGTTATCTTCCTTATTCATTATCAACAATACTTTCTGCATATTTTAACTTTATTCCAGTTTATGTTCGCTATATATAACAAAACAATATGACTCATATGTTTTCCACTGTTACGCTTTTTTCTACAACTGTATAAAAATGCTTCTCTCACGGGTGAACTTCCATAAGAACTTAAGGCGCAAAACTCCACTTAAATAAAAGTGTAGAATGAATACAAAACGGGGAAGTAAGAATGCTGACCGCGCTCCCAGAAGCAATAGAATACGACTGTGAATACAGTCACATTTTGTATCAACGATCTTAGCATATTCAGAATAAGTTTTCCAATTATTTTATAAATTAGTGTTTGGAAAGGCAGGTAGAATCTGAAAATACACAAAGGATTGTACTCTAAGATTTTTATATGCGAGGGAATCTTCGTAAGATGTAGGTACATCGTATTTAAGGGTACTAGATACTGGATTTTCGAAAAAACTATCAATATTTATATTTTAATGAAAATTACTTCTCAAACATAGTAGCACATAGTTTAAATCCCAAACAAGGTGTTTAAATTGATTTTTGCATGTTTATTCAAGTAATACATGTAATTTAAAGGCATTATTTATTTTTGTGGTGTTGTTTTATTACATTTTTGCAACTTTGAAATGTTCCACGTGATATGAATTTAGTTTAATACGTAAAATGTTTAAAAGTATAATATACCGTTCTTGGGAAAATCTTTGATTTTCAAAAGAGATTAGAAGTTCAAAAGCTAGCTTTTGAAATTATCATCACGGGAAGCATTTCACATGAAACTCGGTGTTCATTTTTGAAACATATTTTCTTGGAAAGTTAGGAACAGAGGACTGTGACAAGTAGTTTCCTGGTAGAATTATGTTGAACAAATCTGGTATAGATTTTTACCTTCTCTACTACGTATAGTAAAATAGAGGAAGTATTGCACTCCACCCAAAACTTTTATGTCAAGATTTCACCGGGAATATATGTCTTGAGGCCCCCTGAATCCAAAAAAGCATTTTTAGAAAACGCTCCGTGTGTGTCTGTATGTCTGCCAGTCTGTGGACAGAATAACTCAAAAACGAAAAGTCGGTTAAAAACCAAAGTTGGTACTTAAGTTTAATGTCTTCCAAGGTTATGACACGTAGATTTTGAAGAAAATCTCTTCACCCTAAACCACCCTTTACATGGAAAATTTTTCGAATGTTTTGATTTTCTTGAAAATGCCTCTAACGATTTTGATTAAAATGCCATATGTTTGAGATATTTTTATGACAAATGAAATGCATGTCTTGAATGTTCTGGTCTGTAAGCGTATTTACTCTGGGTGACTTTTGCGATAGACCAATTCTTACCATACAAAAATGCATATTTTGCCAAAATATTCAATTTATTTGTTTATAATTTTTTGTAGAGTGAACCATTTCGGAGATATTCCTTGTTATCTGTGTGAGTTTTGGATAACTTATACTGCTGTCAAATGGAACATCATTATTAAATTTTGTATATGTTAACCGTGCAAAGAGAACGGAATCTGAAAGCTTTAAAAGATTTGACTATCACCCAAGGTCTATTTTATTCCCATATTTCCTTTCTACCTACAAGAGATAAGCAATAAGACAATTTCTGTAAATATTTATCTCAACTAACGCGAAAAAATATATAGGAATAAGAGTTTGTAGGAATGGTTAGTACAGGAATAGAGAAAGTCATGTGAGTGTAACACATCAGATTTTTTAGATAAGGTACACATGTACACATAAGAACATGAAATGTCATTGTTTAAAGAAAAATGCTTCAACCAATATATTAAAGATCAAACATCCTAGTTTTTAAAGGTCTTTAATAATATTTATCAAGTAGCGTGTGAAATGAATTTGTTTGAATTATACACAGAGTTAAAATCAGTGTTGATAATATTTATAGAGCTTTCACCTATATAAGCGATACTTAGCATATTTTAAACTACGAAACCTAAATTTTCGATTTCGTTTACATTTAGCTAATGGTGTAACCTGTTCTTTTCACAATTTACTGTCGTTTCCTAATTAGGTACATGGATCTCCAAAATGCTTGAGACAGAAAATTTGACTTTAACGTGTATTTTTCGGGTAAATGCATTTCAAATACTTGCTGTTATTGGAAATTATAACTAATAAATTTTACGTACACTATAAACTCTAATCTGAAAAAGTAGGGAATATATAAAAGCTATCACTAAAGGAAATAATTTGAGAATTATTCCAAAATAAGATTATAGTGCTTAAAACAGGTCGTTAAAGAACCGAAGGACCTCAACTAATTCAAGTGTGTGAAAATAAATATTTCTGTGTCGTAGTACATTGTTTGTAGACCAGAAAAAAATAAAGAAAAGAACTATGTCATTGTTTAAAGTACTTCTAAAAGTTCTGTTATGTAACTATAAATATACGAGTATACACATTATAGTAAAATACTCGACATTTTTCAGGTAGACTTCGATATTAAATGAATGCACCGGAAGACAGAAACATCATATTAAACTTTTCGCACAAGAATAACTCAACCGACTTATATGAGTGTTGATATCACATACCTTAAGTTCCACTTAGAAAATAGACCATATGGCGTCATAATTACTTTTCCTAAGCGGGGGAATTATAACGGGGTGCAAAATAAAAACCTCGAAATAGATCGCTATCTTTTGCTTTCAAATAACAAGAGTTTGTAGCCATGGTACCACTAACAGGTTTTGTGATGGACAAACGTTCAATCAATTCGATGAGTATTTAAGAAGTTATTTCACGTGGTATATGCGCGTAAATCGACTACTGCTAGAAACAGTGTAGTTCCGAACGTATTATGACATAACATGTAACGCAAACTTGTGTACTCTTAAATCCTTTATGTGTACATATTTTTATTTCCATTACAGATAAAACACTTTAATTACCGATTTCCTAAACTTCACATATGTCAAAGAGAAGGGAAAGAGGGTTGAATGTGTAGTAGGAGAGAGTGAAAAAAATACAAGACAGGCAGAAAGAGGAAGCAATATTGGAAAAAAAACAGGGTGGGATAGAGGCGGGGATGTAAGGAGGGTGAGGGAGAGGGTGGGAGGTGGAAACATTGTATATGTGCATAAAAGAATATCCGCATTTAATGAAATGACATGTGCAGATTTGCTAGTATATCTTGAATTGCTGAGTGCAACTTCTTGTGTATCTGTAGTTTAGATTATTCCACATTTCCATCAATTACACGCGACCCCTTAATTCTCCAGAAATTTTACATCTCACAATCAGAAAACTTGTTATCACTGATGCCATTTTAAGTTACGAGACTATGATTACCGACTTTTAAAGTTATTAGCCCACTTCTTTGAAAGTTAGGTAAGCGCATGTAAATAAATTACCTTGAATCCTCTAGCTTGGGTAGTTTCTGAGAATCACAATGTTTTAACTAGCGGAGTGCAAATATTGCATGACTTTCGTTTGCTTTTAGAACTAACAGAAATCTGTAACAACGAGATTTTTTGAAACATGCTGTTAGGTCCAGAGATATTGTATTTTAATGAGAACTTCTTTGAGCATTGACATATTTTGCGGGATAACGAATAGTCAAAAGTACATGCATTGAATTCTGGGAATAATGCATTTACACACTAATCAGAGGAAACCTCAGAGGAAAGAAACACACCTAATGTCAAAAAAGAAAGAAAAATAAATATAAAATACATAGTTTACACACAAAGACATGAAGGTGTTCTGAGATTTATGAAGTGGACGAGTGTTCACAGATCTTTCACATATTTAGAGATATTAGATTAAAAGGTTTACAGTTATTAAAGGGACATTAAACAAAACTTAAAAATGTAACTTTGAGTTATATTATCGTTACTTATTTATGTGTTTCGGTACATACATTTTACTGGTACGTATCATTTTAGAATCATAAATTATTTACAGTTAAGACTTCTCAATTAAATAAAGCAAGCTTATTAAATTAAATTAGGTTTACATTTCCACGAAAGCTAATATGATTACAGTTTCTCATCACAAGATTTCCTTCTTCCCAGAAACTGACTCATTACTAATTTACACTCACCTCTGACATATAATCTTCCTCCTGTGACCCCTATGGCGCGTCTGAAATACGGTTTATTTCTGCTACAATTCAAATATCTTGGTGTACAAATGCGTTTTAGGATGTGCCAGGAAACCTGTAGTAATAAAAGCAATTGAGGAAACACCTACGTAACGCGGTATGCGTGTGCCTCGGGCGTCATTGAGAATAATTTAATATGCGATATTTTTGGGTGGGTGAGCTTGCTAAACCTGGCACATTCCACACCTTCATGCTCTCTCACCGTTCTGTGTTGTCCGATCCAAAGTACCGCTTTTATCATCCTCTTTCGGCATTTCACCAACTTTCGCTTTTATTTTTGCACTGAAGATATTTTTTGCAAAATCGCGTTTAGCTGATTTACGATTGGTATACTTTGAGTTCCTTCTCCGTTGCGCATATACACATGTGCACTGTAACGGAATTTGCGAGTTTGTGTTCTATTCATTCTTTTGTTCCGAAAATCAGGTTACAAAACAGCATTTTATTTTTACCTTTATTTAAGAGGATTTTACCTGTATTGGCAGTGGAGCAAGGGAACACTTTGGGTTCGCTGGTAGCAGCATGTGATTTCTCTCATGCTTGGAGGTTTGATACAGCGTGCACTCAGCCTAGCAAACCGTGGCAACCGTGACTGCTAAGTTGTAGCGGCTTCTGCTCCAGTGAAAAGCGCTTAAAAAGAGAGAACTCGGCGCACTGACCACATGGTAATCCCGGTATTGCACTTTGTGTATACTGTCGTGTAGAGACGGAACAAGAGGATGTAGTAATCATGAAATAAGAATTAACCGCTTGTGGGTTCTTGTAACATAGGGTTTACAGTTAAATACTAATTTTTACCCTAGAATATTGTGTCAAAGACAACAAATTTCAGCCCGGTTATTTTTCTATCACTTTATTGTCTTCTAAAACTTTATCACAAATACACAGGTTTCTTCTCGTCGTTAACACAGTCTAGAGTTTTTCGTGCTATCACAACTCACAACTTTTACTTCTCGTAACCTTGCTCGGTCCTTGCAATGTCTTTCTTCACTTTCTCTGTTGCTCATACACGAACTAGAACGTTACAATCACTCGACGCTCGTTGACTCTTCACCGACAGACGCACAGATGTCTCACTTACACTGACTCACAGGCCGACTCATGTCTTTAACTCTAACTCCGTCTATACTGCTGCCTCACCTCCTTATATAGAGGATAATGTCACACGGGCCTTTCGCGAACTCCTTCAAACATGCCGTTTGTGGCATAACCAGAGCTTTCTCGAAGGCACTGGAAAAATCCCTTTTTGTGTAGCCGCTTCGATTATGATTAGTCACATACACACAAACAGACACGCGAGGCAGCCTGATCTTGAACTACCCGCTCGCCGGTCCGGCATCTTGTGTGAAGTAGTTTGGCCCCGCTCGTCCTTTGTTGCGCGCCGAGCCCGTCGTCATATTTATTTATTGCTATGCCCTAAGCTAAAAGTATGAATAGTATTTCTGACAATGTTTTGTGAAGATACTATTATTAATTAGTCAATTAACTATATGAGGCTAATCCATGAAGTAGCGACCGTTTGTATATTTCTGCTGAGCAGATTGCTGTCGGGCTTCTGTCCAAGGTTTAATGGTTTCCTCAAAACCTTTTTCCTGTGCGAGTTTCAGGTGAAAGAAGTGGTTATTGTGATTTCTGTAATTGTTGAAAATGAACAGTGTATTACAAAGACTAACGTGTGAAGAATTGTATTTTGAATGCTGAAAGCTTAAACCTAGTAAACCAAAAGGAGCATATAGTAATACAGTAATGGATGAACGAAATTTAAGAAAGCGATCTTACATGTTCAACAATGTGACGCACAAATATGTGTGACGTAACTCGATGTTTGGGAGGCATTCTTCGCTACGAATGCCCTTTGTTGAGTCCTCGTTTGGTATGGTGTCAAATGTCTGGCACATTAAGCTCTGAACACCATTCAGTTTCGGGTTCAGAAACGCATGAAAATCAGTAAAAGAAACATTAAGTGTTAGAACGGGGTAAGATTTGGAGGCTGGGAGCGGTGGAGGTGGTTTAATGCCTTCTTGCCAACATAAACCTCTGCGCATCATATCGTCACGATTCCATTCACTCGAGGTTAGTTGGGATCCGGAGACAACTTATATCAAGTCGATTTTTTACTCACAAGGAAATGTTTATATTGTGCTTCATTTCCTTAGAGTTTGTTAGAAAAAGAGAATAGTTTATTTTTAAATGTTTAAATATGGTGCAATTAAGTGCACTTCATTTTGTAAAATTATGCATGCAACAGCGATGCTATTGCAAAACATTGTCTTTGGTATGAAACATATATTATAATGAACTCTAACTTTGCCTGTAGTAAGCTGTTGTTAGTGTTCTATTTCTCGTAGTTATAGAAACTTTCATGAGAATGAACTGGTTTGCATAGCTATTAAGACAAGTTACATAAAATGTTACCTTTTATTCCTATTAAACTATGTTAAACTTATAATGTTCGGAGCAAAAGTATATGAACACCTTAGGAAATAAAAATAAGCTAAATAATACTGATTAAAGCAATACTTGAAGTCGGGTGATTTCCGGAGTATTTCACCTTACGATCTTAAAAAAATATGTAACCTACATATGGAATACATGTTTATTCGATTTTTTGTCTTAGATTTACACTGTCCAGAGAAACACAGAGACTTTCAGGGAACACAGGCGTAAAACAGTTTTTTTTCTTCCATAAATGTGTCCTTTTGTTTTTCAGAGACTCAAAACAGTTTAAATGTCTGGTGAAATTTTTATACAGCTACTTTTGTTTCAATGCTCTATATAGTGGTACAGAAGGCAATAAAACTACATGTGAAAAAAAGTTATTGCGACAGTTAGAAGCACTCAAGTGGGCGTCTGTCCTACGCTCAAATGTAACCAGGAATGACCAAGCATCCGAACTAAATCATAAATGGAATCCAAGTTATCTAAGTGGATGTACTGAGGGCAACGTTGTCTGTGCTAGCATTAAACATTTACGACATTTCGTGACTTCTATTCTGAGTGTCAGATCGGACAGCTTCTAATAATAATGCACTTCAGTGCACAGTAGCATCTGCAGGAATTCACATTTATAAGGAGGTCGATATAACTGTCCTAAAATTACCTTAGCACCATGTTGCTACTTTCAGCATGTCAAACTAAACAAACCCAGAGTGCTTTCTGCAGTTGTTTACGTCATCGTCTACAAGCACAGTAGAATATTTCACATAGATGCAGCAATTTCTGCGGTTATTCTAAAAAGGTAATTAGCGCAAGTTGCGAACGCAGTTGACAATACGGTTTGGTTTGTATGAATATGTTTGAAGTGCTGATTACCAACATGTATACACTCAGTGCCATCACATATAACACTGTAAGCTACGAAAATTCGATATTCTGCTCACAATGGACCATACTTAACATGTATCTTGACTGTAGTAACTTTAGTCATCGTAAACCGTTTATCTCTAGCTAAGGCAGTTATTTGCAGTGTATGCTATGGTGAAATGACCGTAAGAGAAACGCCCCAAACTGTATTATGTCCCCAAAAATAATTAGTTCCAAATTTTGTCATCAGGTGAAAATATGATAGTCATATCGATGCTATTGGATCTTAAGCATGGTATATACAGTCAAGACTATCCCTCCTGTGCGCACATTTTTCATTCATTTACTTAATATGCTATTCTTCCGACAGTTCAAGGAGGTGCTGAAGCGGATTGAAAATCACAGTATCCTAAACGGTTGCTCATTTTCCCTGAGAGTTTATAAGTGATTATATTTATTTCTTCAATTTGATAATTATCAATAATTATGATACGATTGTCTATAAAGTTATATCACTAGAAAGCCCTTAATGAGATGTGTATGACCTTTGAATTTCATTAATCTTGTGTAATAAAGATCGGCACAGTTACGCTAGAAATGTGTAAGATTTCAACAGAAAAGTATAAGCATTAGTTTAGCTGACTTTTGTTACACACAGTGCGTGGGGCAATAAATATCACGTGTTTCTTTTGTAGCTCGAGGCAATTACTATTTACGACGAATAGAAACTTTCTCCAACTAACCTTCTGGCCACCGCTAAAGTATGAAGTGTTGAAGTGATCCCCAATGAAGTTAAAGCCCAGCAGCTAAAACCAATAAGATAGCAAAATTTGGCTATGTCTAGGAAAATCCGAAGGCTGCCAGTAGTACTTGTTAAGCTGGACTTAAGAAGTTGACAGTTGCCAGTTTTAGGAAGTTATAGCAGTTGACTTCAGGTTAGCTACACTCAAACCATCATCGGTAGCATAAAACGTACACTTCAGCCGCCAAAATTCACTGACGGCAGTAAAGCATGGACTCGTGAGTGGTGGCCACACGCCAGAGTTTGTTAACTACGACGTCACTGCGTAACTTCCAGAAACATTACAACATAATTTCCTTTATATTTGGAAATTTCTATACTTGGTTATGACTTGTGTTAAGGTGAACTTCATTGCAGTACTATAATTTTTAGCCTGTTATGTAATGTTAGGTATTTACAATTTTCGTACAAACTGAGAATCAGAGAAATAGCATAAATGACATTTTAATAACTTAATTAAGATAAATACCTTCATGTTATAAACTGTTGTGTTTTACACTGACGTGCAGCGTAGGCGCGGTAACTGGAGTCTTAAACGCGGGCCCATGTTCGATTCTCTATTGGAGCAAATCACCAAGATAGATTTTCACGGACATCTCCCTTATCCTGAAAAGCCGAAAGACAAGTAACCGGACTCCTCCAAATGCGCCATTATCCATTCCGTTCTCACTTTTGGTGTCTTAGGACTAAAAGCGGACGCTAAAACGTTCTCCATTAAGTAACATTATTTTAGCACAGACAATAAAACCGACTTAAGGGCAGAAGAGCACTTTGGGTATTATTTTACAAACTGATGCTTTAAGATTTATCAAATGTTAGGGAACAGTTTCATACAGCAAAGGGCCACTATTTAAGTTGTCTATGAAGCTGTAAAGGCAACTTTCCTTTACAAAAAGTTTAAAAAGAAGAATAAAAATAGAGTTTGTGTAAATAGATATAACGATAGTTCAAGCATTGCTTAAATTAATCTTGGCAAGTACATGGGTCGTAATAAGAAAGTTTAATTGATGATCAGGCTTAGGTTTATGTTAGGTATACAACGAAGGGGCACGCCCTTCAGGAGAAGGAGATGAAGTTAAGGAACCACAGAAGGCTATAGATCGCAGGCAGAGACAAAGAGACGAGCCGTAGTTCCTAAAACTTCCAAGCTCCAAAGCCCGTCTCACTGCTGGAGCTGCCTAAGGAGAGCGATGAACGACCCGTGTACCAAACAGCCCACTTGTGTCTACTGGGACTACTCTTTCCTTTGAGCAAGCATCCGGCACCACCATATGGAACGAACGCTAGGAAGCCACGCTTGAAAGATGAGAAGAAAAGAGAATGAAAGGGAATTGAAAAGGAAATCCTGATACGAGAAACACCAGCATTCGCCTACCAGGGAACACAGTGAAAAATCCCAAGATTAGAGTAAAGTGGCGACGGAAGCGAACCAGAGACCTTCCGAATGCGAGCCTCACACGTTGCCGCGGAAACATCTCGTCGGATTAAAGGATGGTTATGAAGTAATTCATGTGTTTCATATCTACATAATAAACATAAGGAATAAGGAAAGGCCCTTCATGTTTCCGCGTTACTCATTCTCTAGTTGAATCAGGAAACCAAAACATTTAGCTTCTGATCCTTCTGTTTATTTTACATGTGGCTAATTACCACACCCTTTTTTTCTTATAACGCAGCTTTGCTAACGAGCAAAATAATAGCAGTGTATGCCACTTAAAACACCCCATATATCGTGTTATTCACGACAGATATACTCGGTGCTTACAAAGCACAATTCGGCATTTTTCCCAAGATATTACAGCATGCATAGCACTGCAGGGATAGTAAAGCCTATAATTCAGATTATGAATAAGTAATGCTTAGCAGAGAGTTTATTTACACTGAGTTGCAAATTTGAATGACCTAAAGGATGCAAAAAAGTAAATAAAATCCGTCGTCCATAATAGTCAATGGTGGGTAGTAGTACACTCAGTTAATACGGAAGGTTATAGTATCACCAATATTAATATTTTACGCTCAGTTAATAAGAGCCACTACCATTAGTACGCTGTAGTGGAATTCGCTCCCTGTGGCTTCAGTAATTACAATAAACCACTGCACAGTGAGTACCATTTTCTGACTACACTGTTATAATGTTCAACATGGAACTTAATAAGCCTGTAGTTTCCTCAGCAATTTTGTGGCTAAGCACTGTAATTATCTGCAGCTAAAGTGTGTGACGTCACATTGTCAGCTACAGATTGTGATATTTAGTACTTTGTCTCATAAAAATCTCACAATTTCAGCACTACATAAATTCATACTGCCAAAGATTGACTTTTACAAATTTACTAACGCCTAGTTAACGCCAAGAACCTGCATTCGGGAGGTCGCGGGTTCGATCCCCGTGGCCGACCTTCCTGAACCATGTTTTCTTTTTCCAGGTCACCAGGTGAATGCTGGGCAGGATTTCCATATCCTCCGGATTTGCTGCACCTCCATTTCGCTACATTAATCCTCTCATTTCACCGTTCGTCCTCTTAAATGTCTTTCAGAGTTGAAAGTGTCGGCGAGCGTCGCGGCAGCAGTACAGAATGGGGACGAATCCACTCTGGAAATCTCTTCCCCCGGATTGGAAGGGGAGCCAATGGTTTTCGGACCCTCCATGAGATGGTACAAGCCCGATGGGGAGGGGAGTTAGGCCAGCCTCCACCGGGGTGCTTCTCACTCGGAAGATATAGGGACCCTGCCACCTGCTCTGTCGTGGCAACGGTCCGACAGCTCTTAGGATCCATTCGGCTCATCCACCCTCCCGGTAGGTGCCCTGTCAGGGCCATAGGCACTAAAGATCACCTTTCGTTCGAGGTGCCAAGTCACTCTTCCGCAAGTTGTCATTGAGTCATTGAGTCAACGCAAAGAAAAACACATCTTCAACTTTCACTACAAATAATTTTTGTCAGAAATGTACCTTGTATTTCATTTATGAATCCTATTTCGAAAATACATTCGGAATTGCCTCAAACCATCGTCCTAACTTGAACAACCAAAATGAATATTTTACAGCTTTGCATAAAATACCACATTTTTACACTTTACGCAAAGTTTGTGTAAGTAGACGGTAATTCAGGGGGTAACAGTTCGCTGCCTTTCTTATATACAATGTGGAATGGTTTTCTCAATATCCCTTCGTGCTGTTGTAGGAGTTCCAGTCGAAATAAGTTGTTATTGTGCACTCAGTGGTTGTTCAAAATGAAATGTGTAATACAAAATTCTGCCCACTGTGAGGCGAAAGCGTGGGACTTCCAAAAGTTTAATCCTGCAGAAATTTACCTTCAACTAAAGTAAGTATACAGTGATACACTAGTGGATGAAAAACATGTGAGATAATGGAGTGTATGCTCAACAATGGAGGAACCATTTCTCTCGAAAACTAAAATCTGACAACTGTGGGAAGAAAAATGAGAAAAGTTCCAAATCTAAAAATAATGATGATGATTATAATGATGATGAACATCGTCGTCGTCATCATCATCATTATAAGCATATTCCTTATATACACATTTGTATCTATATTATGTGCACATTAGAGCATATTACAAAGCTCATATTAGAAATACATACACACATACATTTATTATTTGTGTTTTACTAGATACTGCAAACAACAGAACTCTTAAAAAAATATAATTAGCTAATTGTAGACTACCTACGTTCCATGGCACCCACAGGGCACTTCATAAGTAGATTTAAGCCTGTACGGAAGGCATATGGATGTTTACATTAGGCAAGCGATCATTTTGCAAAACACGGCAGATATTAGGGTGATCCATCGGAACATAGCGCCAAATACACTTACTGTACATTGTTTTAATATCAAGCTACATGAAACTCGCACTCTTAAACTTGATGTCATTATTTCCAGCCCTTGCCCGTGGAAATCCCAAAATAACTTATTCATTACAACCACGAGATCTCAAATCAGGCGGAAAACTAGCAGAAACGAGTATGCCGAGTCAACACCACAGGAAGGCTGGGTGCGTGAAATATAGTCGCTAAAGCTTAAAGGTAAGGGTACTGATTATACATCAGAAGAGTACAACTCACGCAGAGATCTATTGCGGCTATCACTTCTAGGAGCCAGGCATGAGATGGAGGAACCCCAGGAGGCTACATGTAGGAGGCTGACAGACCAGCGAAACGCGCGGAAGTCCTTAACTTCTTTCAGGCTCGAAGATCCGTTCCAATACTGGAACAACCCAGAGAGGGTGATGAACTATCCATGTAAACAGGCAGCCCCTTGAGCCATCTATCCATAGAGAAAGCATCCACGCCATCTGTCTGGCACCTCCTCACGCCACTAAACCTAGAGGCATAGTGGAAGATGAGAAGGAAACGAAATTAAAGGGAAATGAGGGAATGAAAATTGTGGTAATAATTAGTGATGCCGAATTTACGTACCGAACAGGGAAAACCACGAAAAACCCAAGTCGACTGACATCGAATCCGGAATTGCCGAATGCAAGCCTCACAGGTTACCGCAGAACAATCTTGTTCAGTGAGGTTAAAAGTCCAGTTGAACCTAGGAGACATCGGTAATTTCGTTTGAAACAAATGTCAAACGAAAGAAAGAGAGAGAGAAAGAAAGAAAGAAAGAAAGAAAGAAAGAAAGAAAGAAAGAAAGAAAGAAAGAAAGAAAGAAAGAAAGAAAGAAACAAAGAAAGGAAGCGAGGAAGCGAGGAAGCGAGGAAGCGAGGAAGCGAGGAAGGGAGGAAGGGAGGAAGGGAGGAAGGAGGAAGGGAGGAAGGGAGGAAGGGAGGAAGGGAGGAAGGGAGGGAGGGAGGAAGGGAGGAAGGGAGGAAGGGAGGAAGGGAGGAACGAAGGAAGGAAAGAAAGAAAGAAAGAAAGAAAGAAAGAAAGAAAGAAAGAAAGAAAGAAAGAAAAAAAAAGGAGGGAGGAAAGGAGGAAGGGAGGGAGGGAGGAAGGAAGGAAGGAAGGAAGGGACGGTGGGGGGGAGGGAGGGAGGGAGGAAGGAAGGAGGGAAGGAAGGAAGGAAGGAAAGAAGGAAGGAAGGAAAGAAAGGAAGAATGAAAAGCGCTTTTACACTCAGATATTATTGTTCAACCACGAGTACACATTGACTAGCGAGCAATATGACGGTTCACTTCACCAATGTCGTAAAATACAGCTCCACTGGAGAACAATACAAGAATCAATAACGGGCTTTTCGGTCCTGCTGACCCGATCCTACAAGCAGAAGCTGTAAATCAGTTCCATGCAGCACCTGTGTCAAGCACATGCATGCAACTTAGCTTCTGTGGAACACTTTCAGCTTCAGTACAAACAGACTTTCTATTTCCCTGCATTGGAAATGTCTTAGGCGCAGGAAACTTCTAGCTAATGGTAAGCGAATTCCCACCGTCAATGGCGCCTTTTCTGCATTATTCCCATTGCATTCATAGGACAGGAAAAAGGGAGAGATGGGAATGAGACGGTAGCATGCCAAAAGCCTAACACCTGAAAGTAGGAGGATGAAGTAGCAGAAGAAGTAGCGGACGAGGGGAGGGCGGGTGGAGGAGGCCTTTACAGGACCTGGGAATGCTGATTTTACTTGGCATGACCTCTCATGTCCGGATGGCCACTAAACATACCAACACTTGCAATTGAGGTACAAAATATATTTTTGAGATGAGGCTCTTTTGTCAACATTTATTAACCAGATCAATCTCTTCTCTACATTACACATTTTCTAGGTTTGGGAGGAATGCATAAAGGGCAAAGAAATCTTAACTGTAATGTAAATATTCCATAACATATAGTGTGTATTGTAAAATGTGCAAATGTACACGTCAACAAGCGAACGCACATGCGTGCTTCACGAATATATGCGAGTTATAAAAGCTAAGGATACATTTTGAGTGAAGAGTTCTCCATTGCACCTATAACACTGCGTCTTATAGCAGCTATAAACCGAGGATCATTCTCGCAGTGATGTTATTCTTCTTACTCATGCTGCCCTTTAGTTTTACATTGAATATGTAGCGTACGAATTGATGATTCATTCTATTGACCTCCACCACCATCTTTGGATGCAAAAAACAGCACATTTCACGGAACGTTATGAAAAGCGGAGATAAAACGACTTTCGATGGATTGCCAATACAGATTAACCCTTTCAAATATACATATCATTGTGGGTTTCCTAGAATATTAGAATATAATCCCCAAAAGTATATTAAGATAATGTGATTCTGATATACAATACTCTTATTTCAATGATATAAAAAGCATGGAAAATGTTTTAATTTAGTTATTACGTGCTGAAAATATAACTGTTTGCTGTGGTACACGGGTAATTCGAACGTTTGTAATTCGAAATCGTCGTTAACTCGAAGTAATATATGAAACAATGCAAAAGTCACATGTAATTCAAATTTCATTTTCCTAAATTGGAAGTTTTTGTTCAGAAATGTCAGTAGAAAATTAATCTAAACCATAACTAGTATGATAACTTCGGCCACGTGTTTCTGCAAAAGGGGTAATCGTCCTGGGATTGTTTCTTTTGTTGGAATGCATTTGGAATGTAGTTTGGGGGTGGAGTAGGTTTCCTAACTGTCCACGTGAGCTTTTGTATCTGCTCCCACATTCACTTGCACCTTTACTTGTCGCTTGAGTTTCCTACTGTTCAGTGTGTTGCAAATCAATGCCATTTTGTGTCTTAGTAAACCGCATGTCCAGTACAGGACTTTAACTGTTGCGGAAAAAGTCGCCGTCATTAGAGAAATTGAAAAGAGTTTGAAGAAAAAAATCTTAAATCGGTAAGAATACGGATACCACCAAACACTTCGTCAACTTATCTGAAGAATAAGGAGAACATTTTAAGCAGTGCCACTAGTGAAATGGAAAGAGTTGAAAAACAGTGAGACAACCGGAAAATCCCGATGGATATATGTACCTGTGTTACTAAAATGTCAATTTTAAACTTAACTTTTGTAATTCGAATTTTTGGATATTTCAAATTTTTTTCTTGTCCCTTCAGCATCGAATTATCCGAGATCCACTGTATTTAGAAATTACCGGAAAAAATTAATTTCATTGTGATTGGCAACTCTCACGGGCTGATTCTGCACTGGCTCCCAGATACATACAGGCTCTTACGGGTATAAGTGCAGATATTTTGATCATTAGTACCTTAGTATGTATCCATTTCGGTGAGTTGTTCTTCATCTTCGTCTACCGGCTTTCCTACGAAAAATTACAAAGTTTACTACCGGATATTTTTTGCAGTCCTGACTGAACCTCGAAATGAACAATGCCTGTCGTATAGACCATCCGTTCTGCGTCACACCTCAGTGCGTGACCTACTGGCCTAGGTATTGTGAAGTCATTTCGTTTAGAAAGCACTGTAACACCGTTCCAGTAGACCAGGGGTGTCAAACAGCACTCACCAGGCGTGAAAAATTTTCCCCTATTTTCCCTCCCTCCGTGATGATCAAATCGGAAAACGGGAAAAACAAAGCGAAAACCGGTTCTACTAGCGCGTGCTACTGCAGTTAAGGAGGGGTAGACCCCTCTCGTCACACCCTCGGAGCGATGTTTGACATGCCTGCAGTAGACCTTTCGTAATTACTAGGCCGGCCCACTCTGCGTCATTCGTTCTGTACCACTAAAATTACAAGCCCGCAAATATTGATGTAATATTCTTCATTACTCTGTCCTCCATTACCAATTAAAGTATCTTCACTTAAACCACTAACACTATTTATAATGACGGAAAGCTGTAAATCGTATGGTAAGTGTCGAACTGCTCTCCGCCGTTAAAACAGCCTCTTATCATGGTTGGACAAATGATATATACACGCCGGATGTTCTATCTCGCCTGTGCCTTAGGATGGGGTGGGCCCAGGTGGCAGGTTGACATAGCTGGACGAGAAGCACTCAGTTTGGGAACTGGTTACTTTACCCACTTTTTCTAAAACTAAACTAAAAAGAGTGATTTTATGTTCACTTGCAATAAAGCCCAACAATCTGCTGTAAATCGAGAATACATTTCTATCCATTCAAAGAACACATTAAGAATGAAAGTGGCACTGAATGCTGGCACACGTCTTCTTACCGTTCCAACACGACAACACAAATTATATCTTCAAATTGTTTTTTTTATGGGAGCTTAAAAAATACGGTACATAAGACAGAACGTTAATGAGTAACTTCAAGCGATTTCGTTTGGAAACTTCAGCAGTTAGCAAGGAGAAAAAGTACCAAAGTACTTACCCTAATAAAACACATTTCTCCCTTTAAAAGAAATATTTGCCCTGTTCTTCCGGATTTTAATCAGTTAAAGTGCAACATTAATCTTAAATGGTAATACCACTGACGATTGTTTTCGCGATGCTATACAGCGTTTAGCAATGCCGTGGATCAGTGTACCTATTACATGTGTGTCTGTTTAATGAAGAAATAGTTAACGAATGTTAATGTTCCAACTAAATAGGTACTTACAGGTTATTAACAGATGGAGACACCTCGCCCATTACGAACTAAATGTATTTATTGCGGTTATGATTTCCTGGGAGGAATTGATGAAGTTAAGGAACGAAAGGACGCAGTAGGGCGCAGGCACACCGGCCACAGAGACGTACAAAGGTCCCTAACGCTTTCTAACTTGAAGAAATGACCCAGTATTAGCGCTGTCCAAAGAGGGCGATGAATGATTTATGCAACCCAGCAGCCTTCTGGTGTCCACAGGGAGTATTACTTTATTGCAGCAAGCATCAGAACCATCTGTCCGGCACCGCCTCACGCTGCGACATTTACAAGTACTTCTGAAGCATAAAAAGGAAGCGGGATGAAAGGATATCATGGTACGAGTAGAAGAGAAGGAACTCCAGCACTCACCTACCGACCACGGGATACCACCAAAAAACGCCATATAAGAGTGGGCGGTCGACGGGAATCTAACCAGTACTTTCCGAATGCGAACGCCACTCGTTACCACGGATTCATCGGGTTTGGTCATGAGTTTCATTGTTTATCTAATTCCAGTCCAAATCTAAAATAGGTGAAATAGCCCCAACCTTCCTACCCTTTCTTCCTTTATGTAATGTGTTTTGGATATTGCTTCCTGGTTCCGGATGGCATTAGAAATTCGCGTTACATGATGTGCGATTTCATTACAGTTTATTAATGTCTTGAACGTTTTCTCAACTCGTCTACTTCCGCTGCCTTATCACTTCGCATACTTTTGTTCTGCATCTCGAGATATTGAGGATTCAAGAGTGGAATTTCTCGCTCACGTCAGACCTGTCTCGCATACTGTTCTCACCCCTACTTCTGGTGAGGTACTATCTTTCACAAAAGTAAATACCCAACTTCAGTGAGACCTGCGCGAAGGGTCACTTGCATAGATGGCATGAGAATGAAATTAGTCATGTGCTTTCCTTGCTGTTCATTGCACATCCCAGCCACGTAGCTCACCTCGCAGTTTTGAATATTTCAACAATTCTTCCATATTCACGGGTAAACAAGGTAAATTGAGCTACAGTGCACACGCAGAACATATGTTCTTATTGTGTTTCTATTAAGTTGTGGACTAGAACTAAAAATGATTCCAGTGTTGGGTGCAAGGCTTAGACATCTAAGTTTAAACAGTGAGAGAAATTTCATATCTTCGCTGTAGGATAACTGGCTAAGGCGTGTTTGTTCAAATTAACGGTGGAGGGTTAACATTAGTTAGGATCCCATTTAACGTTCCTGTATTTTATTTCCCTTTTTCACTTTTCTTTCTTAACGGAAGCACCATTACTTATATAACCCGTGCGAAATACAAAATTATACAAACCAATGGAATTTATTTCCGGTAAAGCTCTTCCTTTAGGTATTTCTATTTTGCACATCGTTGTAACTTTTCCCACCGTCTTATGAATGCTGCAGTACGATTGCAATTTTAAAACTGAATGCTTTATAAGATATTGATTGCACTTGCTGAAAATAAAGCAGGGAACACGCATACCTCAATTGTTAATCATTCCTCCCGAAATTAATATTCCCCTTTAAATATTCACATTCTAAGACATCTCCACACATTTCGTAGACATTACCATGTTAAAATATATAAGCTTTTAAAAATACAGTTCCAATGATCACAAAAACGCATTGTTACAAGATCTGAATGCCAGTGGATAATGTAATTAATGGTATATTAAACACAACATAAAGCAGTTGTAGATTACTTGAGCGTAAATCAGCCTTTGCACCTAGCGACGTTGCCATGCTGTTCCTTTCCAAGCACTACACAATGTTGCCATATCCTCATTAACCCAATTTCTAGTATGTGTCGTCATCCGATTCTCCATTCCGCATAAAAAAGCTGTGAGGACAGAGGTGATAATACAAACAGAATTAATAGTGAAAGTAATGTTTATGTTTTTCGGATGCATTTGTTCAGTAAATACATATATTTTTTTTTTTAAATCTGATGTGTTCATTCACATGGTTGCCTCTATCCACTGTCACGTCTTTTGTATGACTTCTACAAACCATACTTATGTAAGCTTATTTTTCTCTCTGCTTTATCGTGTTAAATATTTGAAGATATAGTATCATTACACATTTCCTTATAAATGTGGCTGACCATGGCTTTAAAATTCCACTATTTCCATGACATTACGAGAAAGAATTAAGTAGCGTCCAGTCTTGAAAACAATTTCCAAGAACTGAACAACTTAATCAATATAAGAACTTCTCAGAAACGGCTAATACCCCAAAAATTAATTTAAATATATATATTTATATATATATATATATATATATATATATATATATATATATATATCTGTTTGTGTTTAAAGAGGTCTACATTTATATGTTGTGTGTTTATATCCATCTCTTAACGTTTAACGCTTATGCAATATTATGTATAGTTCCTTTAAAAAGTGGATTGTACAGTCTATTCCTAGAGAACTCGAGATATAATTTTACATGTCATATAAATATCTTTAAAATATGGTAATTTAATCAAATATGATAGAGCCATTTTTGGGCAGATAAACAATTTAAAAAAATGTTCAGTATAATGGATATTTTGGAGTGAAGGATATTCTTGCGAATCTTCGTATGGCATCTTGGAAGATACTAAGTTAAATATTTATTTTTGATGTATATCCCACTTTTTAAACTATTATGTTCACAAACATAAACACACACTAGAACTCTTTTTTTAAATTATTCTTTTGGGAACTCCAAAACAGGTATTTCTGATAAAATATCGACACTGAATTTTTAGATGGGGTATACTACTTAGTATAGCTTAAGTACGTAGTACAGAAAGTAAAAACCAGAAAAATGACTTTTAGAGACCATTCAAGAAGTATGTATGACAGAAATATGCGTGTTCCATTAATGAAGTTAGTTTATAATAAATATTTACCTTAAGATAATATAAACTAATTTGTATAGTGAACGATTTGAGAAAAATTCTTATATCAAAGTTATTCAAAGGAAATCTATTTTAATTGCTACCAGACAATTTATTCCTTTATCCTGAGCAAGTTATCTGTGTCCCTTACAAATCAATCACGCTCCAGCCACAAAGCTGCTACTATGAGGGCCACATAACTGCAGACACTTCTGACTGACTATGGCAGAGGCAAAATTTAATGGCAGACCATTACTATTTTCTTTCCTGTATACAAATACATTTTTTGGGTGCAAATGATATTTATATCACTGACTTTATAACGTGATTTCACAGGGTGTTTAACAATACAACACCCCAAGGCGTGGCGAGCCTCTGGTTGGATGTTGTGTTAGGGCACCGGCCATTAAATTTTGTGTCAGCCATAACTATGATGCTTTACGAATCACTATGAAATGGTGCTGAGCTTCAAACACTGAATTAGTGATTAAGGACTACATGGCAGAAATACACTCAAGACCCTAATGACCTAGTCGTCGACGGGCCCGTAAACCCCCCCCCCCCCACTACACTCAAGGGTGCATTAATAACCCAGGAAAGAATGGGTTGAATTTCGCTGATGCAAGGGTTTCATTTGAAATGTGTAAATTAATACTAATTTTTTTCCTAGATACAGAGGCAACCTTCTTTAAATTCTCAAATGTATTAAACTAAAACTAATTTTCGCAGAAGAAAATACTTCTTATATTTAGCTTAAATAATAATAGTAGGAAAGGCGCACAATGTGCATAATGTAAAGTTAACTTCACTGAGTCATTGTTCCGTCATTTTTAAGTAAGCCGTTAAGGATACTGTGCTCTTTTGACACATTATGACATGGTAGTGGTCGCAGAATTTCGCGCACAGCTCACAAATACACTGGAGATTTGGTTTATGGTGTTTTTTGGTATTGCAAATTTTATTATGATGGAACCCATGTGTTGCTATTCTCGTCACTAGATGTCTGAGTTTGTAGCGTGCTTGTCTCCAGTTCGTTGTCGTCATTGCATCCGTGGAGTAGAAAACCACGGAATATTTAACTTAAAGAGAAACCATTTAAATAAAAATGTTAACACATTAATAACTTTATTCAAAGTAAATATCAAAGCAATGGAAGCTATTAAATCTAATATTCTTCAACAGCAAAAGGAATTAACTTGCTATTATTTTTTGCTTAAAGGAGAAACCATTTGAAGAAAAGTATCAATAAAGTCATAATAAAACTTTAAACATTTAGTAAATTATAGAAAGCATTCACGCAATAAATGGGAACTTGCAAGTAGGGCGTAACAAGAAGAAAAACAAAACTTTAAGGTAATCAATAACAAAGAGTTTTATAACTCATAGCCCCACAACTCTTCTATTTTCACGACCTGGTTTCATTTCCCGAAAGCGAGTTGTGAGTAGATTTAATTACAAATAAACTGAGTTGAAATCTGACAGCAAATGTACCACATAGCAAATTATACAAATAAACCTTGTTTGCCAGTTTTCACTTATTTTTCTGCCACCTACGCACTGTTCCACTCAAATGCTCGGCGTCAAGATTTAGCCGGCAATACGCGTTCTGAAGACCCTTGAACCCCTAAAAAGTCTCTGTGCGCGCGTGTTTTGTGTGTGAGTGTGTGCGAGCGCATCTGTCATCATCGTAACTATGGAACTCTATATTTGATAAAAACCAAATCTGGTATTTACGTTCAGTTGCTTCCGAGAATACAACATGAATATGTTAAAGGAAATCTCTCCATCCAAAACTACTTATTGCATAAGTATCGATAGTTTTATTTCCTAAAAAATACTCGAACCATCTTTAATAAAATACCATAATTATATTAAAAATATTTGTATAACAAATAAAATACGAGTGTATATCCTAAATTTTCTGCGAATAGGAACTTCTAATGGTCCTCTTCATTCTGAAGCAATTTTGTGTAATGGGAAAACCGGGAACTGACATAAACATACTACAGAAAAAGTGTACATGACTTTAAAATACAACTATTTCAAATATAATTTTATCTCATAATTCATTTCCGAGATATCCGTTATTATTTTTTTTTGAATTATTCAAATTATTCAATTGTTTGTTATTTTTAAAGCGCTATTGTTCAGAAGTTTCTCGCGACGTCACGGAAAGACTAATGGAAATTCAAAGTCCCGCTTTGAAGCGTGGTACTCTCGATTAGATTTCCTCTAGATACGTGTATCTACAGCGAAGTGTGTAATAAAACTTGTACTGCAAATGTTTACCTCTATCAATGTGAAGGAGATGGGAAAAAATAAGCTTTCATAAGAATACTTCGAAGAAGCTGTGCAAATATAAACGCTAGTGTGCAAAGAAAGTAATGTGAATGTACTCCAAAAAGTTTTATTCTTCCACGTTACCCTAAATGCACGTATTACTTTTCTACCATAAGAACGTTTTAACTTACTCAGTGTGTAACCTTTAAATATGATCAAAACTAAATGTTCAGTTCATAATAGCTGTAAAATGGTTAGTGGACACTTATTCGTATGCATGCGTGTATCACGTTCACCTATTGACATGAGTTTAGGTAAGCCAACTAGCTTTCTTTCAACAAACAAGATAAGATAGGAACTGGGAGTGCTCAACACTGGGTGGAGTATATCACGACTTTCCAGCAAACTTCAGCAAAATTGTCTCTCGAAAAGTTTCTTGTCTCTTCTTAATATGTACAGTGTATAACTCAATTGCTTGAAAGGCTGTTTCTTAACAAGCTACTGACATCAATGAAAATAATTTAGTTCATGTTAGCGTTCTACATCACAAAACTTTTATTAGAATTATAACTTTACCTTGTAAGACAATGCATGTATGAAAAACCAGAAATACAGAACTTTTAACTTCCAAATTGTATCACTCGTGCAAAGCATAAAACCAATGGACATCTATCAATTTTATAAGATATGCAAACCTTATTAAGATACTAGTATTTTATTTATAATTAATGACTTTGGCATATTATTACAAAATACTCCTCGCACCATATGGTTTATAGTAAGTGCCCTAAACGGATATTTTGCAGCTATAAAGCTAAAAATAAACTTTGCACGGGCGTTCGGTAATTTTAGTTAGTTCCAATAACCTACTTTGCGTGAATGTTTTTGAAATTTTCAGTTCTTCCAACTTGATTTATGAAAAGTTGCAATCAATAACTGCACAAAGGTTATTAAATTCGTGCTATCGGAAGGTCTCCTGAAAATGTCAAGTGTTTAAGCTAACACAACAGTACATAAATAATTTTAAATAGTGAAAAATGATGGAAAATGACAAAGGGCTAACAAGAACGGACGTGGTGTTTTACACTGAGCTTTTACTGAATGTTATTGATGCATTAAATGGCCGCGTGGGGTTTAAAAGTGGGCAATATTAAGAAAAGGTCAGTTTAACAGGTAAACATATCACATAAGGCAATAAAAACACAATATTTTGCCAATTTTTTCTTATATATGAAGCCTCGCGCGTTGGCTATCACTGATCGCACTCCCGCCGGAACATTTTTAATATCCGTACAACCACTTCGTATGTTAGATAGTTATAGTTACAATTACAAGGAACACAAAACGTAACATAAGAGATGTTGGAATTGTTATCTTCCTCTACGTACATGTTTTTGGCATCTTCTCAGAATATTTTAGTTCACACTCAAGAGTTCAGTACCTGCAGTTGAGTAAATTTCTCTTAGTTCTTCCAATGCATAGAGTTGGTTTCGTACACTTTATTTTTCACGTGATTATAAGTGACGGATAAACTTCTGTAATTGAATTTTGCAAAATTTCAATGATAGAGCAGTTCATTCACACTTAATATTCTTCTCTGATGAAGCATGGTTATATGCCGCCGTAAAATAAAGAATATCTAAGCATAGAGAACCCCCATTTTACATACGAGACTCCCTTGCATGATGCAAAAATTGGTGTATGGCGTATACACAACTGATGAATCATTAATTTAGTTCTGGGAAAGCTTGAAGATAGGATAATTAGTGAAACATTACTGTCCTCAAGATTCTCTGATTTAACTATATGCGATTTTAATCCATAGAGAAACTTGAAAAGTAAAGTTCCGCAACCAACTCTCGCAAGAACTAAATGAAAACATCAGGCAAGGAATTTACTCAATTTCAGCTATTAAACTTCCGAGCGTAGATAAAGATTTCCTGAGCTGCCAAAAATATGTGGATGGATAGGAACAACCATTACGACATACGTTACCATAAGTTATGTGTGATTGAAACTGTAACTTTGAGAACGTAAGACGGTTGCGGGGATATTTTAACTTCTTTTTGGTAGCAGTCCGAGCTGCGGCGACCGGCGCATCAGCCGCTGTATGCTGGCCACAGTGAGAGAAAAAGGCACTGTATTTTAAAAAGAGTGCGGTGAACACATGAAACCACAGTGTCACTTGATGATATTCACCAACCATGCTAAAATGAGTGTTACCAGAGACGAGGTTATGCTGCTAGTCTATCTAAAAGTGCTGGGAATAGCTTGATGCAAGCGGAGATAATCTACGGTTTTCACTCAAGAGCCCATTGTTTGTAATATTTAGCGAGGGATAACTGTCAAAGGGATAGGCATCCCTTGAATTGAATATATCCAAATCAGCATGCATTTTAACGGGGTAACTTCAAATAAGAAAGGTTCCTGTTTATTCATGAGAATGCAAGACATCTTGGCGGTATCACCTATTAGCCAATTACAATAATTGGGAGGTATTCCCTCACCCAGGATACATTCCTGTTGTGAATTTACCCGATTAAGACCTAACCGAATGTTAATGACTGACTAGAGCTGCAATCTGTGGCACCCGAGAGTTAAACTTCAAGGGAGAATTAAACGGCATCTAAAAGCTGCTACAACTTACGAAGCAGTCATTAAACATCAAAGGGATTATTTTGAGAATTGGTTAGGCAAGCGAATTGAGTGAATAATGTATTGAATAATAAAGTTGAATGCCCTTGTACGATATGCAAGGTTGAATAAAATCTTAAAATTAAAACTAATTAATACGAATTTTCTATTTTCTAAAATGACCCTCGAAGTAACATTTCACACACTTTGGTACATGTTCTATCTCGTATTACACGCAAAAAAGATGCTAACTGCACACGAAATTTCTCTAAATTTCAGCTAGGGATGAAATAATTGTACTTGTGGTATAAAATTGCTACTTTAGTGCAGAAACTAAACGATGTCTCATTCAACACATTAGAATAAGCTCTTATATAAACATTTAGAACATTAATTAACGTTATCCTCATTCCTCCAAGTCAACACACATTTGACATGTTGGAGAAACTTGGGGAATAATAGAATCCACTTTACAGCACCAGAGTTTTACTCAACAACTCTCGAGTTTAAAAAGAGAGCATCGATTTATTGCGATACCTCCGCACATTTAGAGATATAAGAAGTTGTTCACCGAGTTTCAGAACTGAAATAGGTTTGCCAAAATCAGATCGTTGCCTGGTGCTTTATAGCGATCTCTTGCCCGATAGGAAGTATCCCAAAGCACTTACTGCCGCTGTATCTATCACAAGCGCATCTAGGTCGTTCAAGTCACTGTGTGCCATTACATGATTTACGACTTCTTCAGTTATTTCAAATAACCAGCTGAGAAGATAACAGCATTTTCTTACACTCTTTAACACGGAAATTGAGTGCTGTTGGAAATGCCTCTTAAATCGAAGTAGATTGCCAATATTCGTGAAAGCGAAGCGAGTTCTCACTATTGCGTTTGCAATTCCCTGCGATACTGCGTCACGGTTCCATTAGCTGTTAAACTTACACCAGCTGGGTCGCGGGCAGCGGCTGTACCATTTGGACCCCAGTCAGGAAGAATAGGCAACTTACGACAAATTACCTGCAATATAAGAGATTACTAAACTTGCAAGGTTTAAACATTAGTTTCAATTCAACATTCTGTTTTAGAATATTTCAACTTATGCACGTTAAATCAAGCCACCACACCACACCACCTGGAAAATATTCACTAAATACAAAGCGGAGTTAATTTAAATTGATATTGGACATTTTTTGAGTGAATTTATTATTTAAAATCGTGGAGTGTTTGGCTACATTCGTGAGATTCAAGCCATTCAAAGCATTTTAATTTATAACACATTCAAATAGTTTGAACACTCAAGATTGGTTAAGGAAGACTCCTGTTCCAGCCTAATGGTTTAGAAAGTCTACTTAAGACATCAGCACCCAGTAGATGTAGCTACATTCGTGTAGTAGAATGTAAGCATTATCCATATTTAACATGTGAATTCTTTTTTCCGGTAATTTACAATTTTTCTTCCCTTCAGCGAGAATATAATTAATTTCTTGTATATTTTCATTTTTAATTCCAGCACACATATTCATCCGGGGGTACGCGTATCCGCAGGGGTGTGCAAATACCTTTTAGGGGGTACGTAAAATTTAAAATACGCATACAGGCAGTATAATGTCTCCTGAGTGATCACAAATAGCCAGTGAGTGAGTGAATATTGTTTAAGGGCCCATCGACAACTAGATCATTAGGGCCCGGATCACAAATAATGAACTCTATTAGTCAGAGAGATCAGCATTCCCATCTTTCCAAGAATTCACCTTTTTTTCTCTCTACCGATCTACGCAATAACATATTACAGTTACGTTCACAATCGCAACAATAACTGTCTGCTAATGTATCTTACTGACTGATTTATAATCTTCGGTACTCAGTTCATTTTTGTGACTGTTAGGTACAGGTTCTTTCTGTTCACTCAAAGTCTGACAACTCAATCTTTATATTTGTAAACTGATTTTCAGATTATCACGGTTGAATTGCTTTTTATTGTTGTGGTGTTGTGGTTTAAAGGTTATTAAATTCATTATAAGAGGGAACCGTAAAATGAATGAAACAAGTGATAACGGCGATATTGTTGAACTACTGGCAGTGGAAAGTGTAACTACGCGTGTTGCATGCATCGGTGAAGTGATGAAGTTGAAGCATCTACGAGCAACTCTAAAACTCCGAGAAATGTGAAGTACAAATATTACAGA
The DNA here is from genome assembly GCA_030765045.1 of Tenodera sinensis. NCBI lineage: Eukaryota > Metazoa > Arthropoda > Insecta > Mantodea > Mantidae > Tenodera > Tenodera sinensis. Next base: position 142,143 of record JAUKNM010000116.1, read on the forward strand.
AAACCTTACATTAAATATGGATTAGTATCAAATGTATGTAACCCACTTCTTCCCTTCCGCATTATTTGCAACCAAACTCTGTCAAATAATACTATGAAACCATCCCTGCTTCACAGACATTTGGTAATCAATGACGGCAAGTGCAAGTCAGTCAAATTTTTCAGACCAATGCAGAAAGTTGAGATAAAGGTTCAAACGTAATCCACAATTTTACAAAATCAACAAAGTTGGCTTTGGAGACATCGTCTGAGTTAACGTTGCTAGTCACAAAAACTAAATCGTTTTATTCAACAGTTGAAGCTCTTATTATTCCTGTGTTTGGGGGTACACTGAGAAAAAAGGCTTAATACCATTAATGTAGAGCAACCTTTTACTGTTCAGAGGCATTTCATTTCCGCTAATTGTAGATCATTCCTCTCTATTCGTTTTTGCCTTAATTTATGAGGAATACAGTGAAGCAGGAATAATTGCGTTAGATAATTTTAAATTATTAGCTCTTCAACGTGGTCTTCTTAAAGTGTGCGCTATACTACTTGATCTACTTTGTTATTTACTTCTTCGTGGAAATTTATAAAAGAAAAATAAATATCACAGCGCGTATAGTTATATTTTTGGTCCTCTTGCACTTTTCTATTCCTTAAAACGACATCAATATCGACAATTTTAAACTGTTAAAATTGTTCGAATAAGATTAATTCCTACTTGTGTTACTATCCCAAAATGTTAGGTATTTCAAAAGTATAGGTATCTGAAGTGTTCAAATAGGACTATACTAACTTAATATCACATAAAAATTGGTACACATAAAAATTGTTTGACTTTGTACGTATGAAATACATTTTTTAAATGTGAACGCTAATTATAGCTACTATCATGTTGATTTGCTTGTGGCGCGTTCTTTTCTGTTGCACACTATCGAACTATGTACAGTTCTATTAAAAACACAAACTTTGCTCGCGGCCACAATATTATCTGCGACGGTGAATCTTTTCTTTGAGAGGACGGAGGTAAAATAATGCAAAAAATCCTTTAAAATGTGTAGTAATTGTCTATATTTGTCTTCGGTCAGACAAGGGTGTCCGGGTTTGTCCTACTGATGCCTAAGAACACTTCAAGCTAGTCAAATAGAACAGTGATTCTCAAGCTCTCTCAGCTAAAATTAGGCTTTACATTTCTCACTCTCCAAAAAGTTTATTATGCTTTTCTCAGCAATGCTAGTGAATGTGGCATGGCTAGCCATGGAAAACATCAAGTCAGAGTGCGCCGTTTGCAGGGATTGAACCCACAATTGCGAGGTCTTCTGTGGATTGGGTGTAATATGCCAGCTTCTGGTTCCCGAAGTTGTGGGTTCAAACCTGGTGGAGAGCAATGGGTTTTTTCGGGCGTAAAAATTCTTACTATGGCTTCTTTCAGAAGGAAAGTAAAGGCAGTGGTCCTGTGTTGTAGAGTTACGGCACGTGAAAAACCTCGAGTCTGATAAAGAGACCTATGAGCATAATTAAGCAGTCTTTCACCCAACATATGAGACGCTGAGAACCATAGCAGTTGAAGAGCGTCCATAAAAAAGAAAGTCAATTTCACGCGCCAACTCGCTCGCTCTGGGAGGAGGAGTATCATCTAAATGACGCGACGGATGAATTTGGCCTCTTTGTTGGATATTTGTACCATATTCGGTATTGATTAGATTCGATTTATTATGCCGTTTACTTACTGAGATACATACGCAATGTCATTACAAAGGCCAATCACAGAGTAATATGATAAAAATTAACGACACTTTGCAATACTGCGGCCAACAATACAGTTCTGTCCCTACTCTTAAATACGACTATAATATACGGCAAATTTTAACCTAAGGAGACAAATTATTATACAATGATTCAGCTCTCTGTCTGAATGTCAACATAGGTCTCACTGGACTTCTGTCAATACAGGATGAAAAAAGGACGTGTGGTTTATGAACCTGTTATGTCGTGGACATCCTGTTTGTTCCGTCCTAAATTTAAAAAGGTTAATCAGTGGAGCTACCATGCTTATCAACAAATGTAAATGAGAGAACTAATTTAAACTTGTGGTCTCAAATCGCGCGGAAAACTATCAAACTAGAGCGAAGAAGAGCAGAGCGGTCGAGTAAAGCCTCGCGGTAGTTGGTTGCTCGAGGTATGTGACGGAAAATTAATGACTGGAAATTATGAGGCATATGAGGTAATTAATACACGCTATTTTCTTCTTCTTAGGTATCAATGGCTGTCTGTGATAGAGACTTCAGAAAATAAAGCTACTTGTAATACGAGGTAAGCAGTTGAATAGTCTCTTCCTGACACATTCATTATAACATGTGTAAACTAGAAAATACACATTATTAATGGTTCTTTGGACTTAGCATTCGGCAGATCATGGGTTCGATTTCCGTGGACGATCTTTCTGCCTCTTGAGCTTTTTCGAAAGTTTCCCTGGCTCACCAGGCGAATGATGGGAAGGATACATATATCCCCCGAACTTCCCGTCCCTCCATTTTCTTTCATTTACATTTCATCCGTTCTTTTCAGGGTTGAAATGTCGGCAATGTGCAATGGCGGTGCTGCCTTCCGAAGTCTTTGCACACTGCAACTGTTGGTCTCGGAGTATAGGTGGCGTTATGGTGACCTGTCCTGCTGGAGCGAGTCGATGTCGAACCTCTAGCTCTGGTTTCGGTGAATCCATAGAGCGCTCCTGTCTCATCCCTTCCTCCCTAGAGCCAGAAACAATAGATCTGTAAGTTTCAGTTCAGAATCCCCTCCTCTTCTAATACAATACAAACCAATGATTTTGGGTGGCTTTATAGGAATACAACAGAAAGCTTACGGTCAGATGAAGGAAAATATGTAACATAAAGAAGGCATTAAAATGCGTCAGAGACGGTTAAAAGAATAAAAGAAAATTTAGTAGCTTTATTCCTTTATTCCAGGCTTATAAATGGAACTATGGTGACTAAGCACTATATTTCCTTCATTCTTTCATTTTGCACTCTTACTCCGTGTCTCAAACATTATTAATAAGCGGGTGCCTAAATTAGAAACCAATCGGACATAGGATACGGGATCTTGTCTTGTCTGTCACTGTGAGGATTCCGGCATGTCAGTCGAAGGATTATTGTACGTCAGACCTCGGGAGAAGGATGATATGAATGTACCCTACATGTGGCCAGAACGCATAGAACTACTGTGGTTGGTCCCTAACAAGTGCAGGCAGCTCTTCACCCCGACAGAGTTCCAGGTCACCGCCAGTCAGATCCGGCTGAGCAATCAATACCCCTGGCGGGCGACTAGCCAACCACAGCGCCTCCCGTCAGCCGAATGCCGTATTTAGTGATTCGGGGGATGTAAGGTAAATATCCTTAACAGCGTTCGCCTGAGTGACCTAGGAAAAAAACCCGACAAAAACCCAAGGTCAGGAAGGTCTTACGCGGGAATCGACCCCGCGACCTCACGAATGTGAGCCACAGACGCATGGCATGGCCACCGGTTGGTTAGGATATGGGATACGGCAAGGCCGATACTAGGCAAGAGGACTGGCCCCCAAAAATGTGTTCACAAAACTAAGTTAGGGTGCACTGCCGTAGATATCCTGCTTGAACATCCTATATGTACATTCTAATAAATTTTGAGAAAGCATTATCTTATTACATTAGTTGACACAAATGACGGAACAATAGAGCGAATTATCTTAACTTCAATATATACCGAACAACTTTCCCCATTTGACTCGATCACAACAGCTCTCCACCTAACACTCTTCTGTCATTAAACCGGTCAACGCCGCTATTTAAACCACTCCCGTGATATCGAAAAGCAAATCTCTTACGAAATATGCACAACTAAATAAGCTCTGAATACATTAACAACATAATGACATTTTGGACCAAGGTTAAACGAAGCACTACAATAAATACAATGAAATATCTCCTAGCGCTGAGGGACTTCACACACTACTTACAGGCTGGTGGGGAAGTAAGTGCAGATATTTGTATTGAGGACAATGTAATGAATAGGGCTCGGAAGTTCATGCCCTAAAAAACACTGAAATATGCATGCAAATATGCTCTTAAAAACTTCAAAATATGCCAAGAAATATGCACTATTTCATTAGAACAGTTCATGTCCCTTTGCAGTAGACGAGTTAATGTAAATAATAAAGTTACCTTATTCCTTAGAGGTTGAAGCAGAAGTGGTCCCGCTGCTACTATTAACTGCTAAATTGCAGTTCACAACCAACACTACACAAATTTTCAACAGTAAAACGTCGTCTATTGTTTCGCAAAACACTTTTGTAACGTGAAAAACTTCTCTCCACGTCACAAGATGTTATCGAAGGCATATTTAAATTGATGTTAACTGCTTCACAGAGAGAGCCAAGTCTCTTGGTGTGACAGATGGTTTTCTTTCGAGGATGTCTCGAATATCGCAGATCTGTTTATAACCAGAATTTTTTGAAATTACATAATTCACTTTCTCTTTCACTTTTTTCCTATGTTACCAGGAACCGAACTTAGATCATATATTGTTTTTTCAAGCACAGTAAGTGATTCATGTAAAGGAGATCCTGCAGCTTCCAATGCCCTTATGGCTGTTGGTAAGAAAGAAAAATGGGCAGATATGAAACTAAGATCCTCTTTTAACCCAGTGCGTGACAGAATATTTTGCACGGTTTGTATTGAAGCATCGTTCGAGTCCAATGAATTAACAACCTCTTCGACCATTTGTATGTGCTCAGCATAAGATAAAACTGCATCGACCCATGTTCCCCATCGAGTTAACACTGGTGCAGGAGGAAGTCGGATATTACGTTTAATCGTGCTGCTCAAAAGGTTGACCTGCACTTTGTTAATATAAACCTGTTTGTTAATATAAACCTCTCAGATAACGCACTGATAATTTTCTACGCTCATACATATAATGAAAGGATGGAAACAGGGGATTCACTGCATAACAACATGACTCAGCAGTGCTTCTCGCCACCTCGCGAGTTACATCATAATATGCAACACTACCAATATGAAAAATATTATCCAGGTGGGAAGAAAAAAAAAAAAAAAAAAAAAAAAAACTATATAGAGGCTGTAGTATTGAAATAATATGCATTTATCAAAATCAAGAAAATATGCAGTTATATGCACCATAAAATCACGTCCAAATAACTTAAAATTCCATAATTCGTGCACATAATGATAAAGCATACATTTTGAACCCCTATGAAAAAACATGCAAATGCATGAACTTCCTAGTCCTAGAAATGAACAATATTACACCAATATTTGCTTCCTTTGTGGACTTACAATTTTACTTAATAAGAATAGTATGTTTTCACGTAGGCATAGCACAGAAGGAGTGATTAACGAATGTACGGGAACTGAGTTGGCAAGTTTTCAGCAATTGCAGTGATTTCCCGCTACCTAGGCCAGTGGGTCGCGCATTGAGGTGTGAAGTGAATATATAGTATATACGACAGGCGTGTTTCAGTTCGCAGCGCAGCTACGACCATGCAAAACATCAGGTAGTAAACTAGTGATTAGTTTGTGGGTAAACTGCTAGACGCATTGAAAAGCAACTAACGCACCGAAGTGGGTACATATTAAGATACTAATTATCAAAATATCTCCACTTATACCGCCAACGTTCCATATATAAATGAAATAGTCAGACCGATACAGAATCACTGGTACATTGCTAACGAAAATATCAATCACGCCACAGGCAACCCAGATTAAGAAGTCCGTCAGATTTCCAATTTTTAGTTGTTGGCTTGCAAAATCTACAAGAAACCCGTGGAATTCAGATACGTGTGCTCTTAAATTCGCAGAATAGAACTGCCCTGGAGAGGTGAAGTTCGCATGAGACCAGACATAAAAAGAGAAGAAAAAAAAGGACATGCCACATACGCTGACTAGTAGAGATACAGTCGGTAAATAACACCGCTCAACGAAAACTACCAATCATTTGGAACTCATTAGCCGAACTAACTTAAAACACAAGCCCGGAAGAACTAAACATATCTAATAGTTAAAAAATTTAGTTCATTTTTCCAAATATGTAAGGCACACATTCTTCTGACATAATCCTGCGAATACGTACTAAACGTTGCACTCCAAGCGATTCAATAAGTGTTCTGTGAAGTATTTATAAAGATGGTGAGACATCTGGCACTACTCATGGGCAAGCTTGTAGGGGGTCGGGAGTTTCTAACGTGTTGCGAGTCCCTCATGAACCAACCGCTCGTCTCGATTCATCTGAAATTGTTCCTTTGTGTTTTCCGCTAAGTTGTCAGCCTAGTAGAACCAATTTGTTGTTTCAAGCAGTTCTGAGTGCCTAAAAGAACATCCACCTATCTATCATTATCTTCCTGTGCAACACATGGTCTATCACTTGCCTCTGGAAAAATTAAATTATATACCAAGTACATTTCCAATTCACAAAACTTAAACCACCTTTATTTCTCTTTTTCCCCAAAGACTGGATGTGATGTAAGGGAAACCTCATTTCAAGAGCTTTGCAGAGTGAGAAACAGCATTTTCACACGAAATGGTACTTGTGTAGAGGTCTATTTTAAGATGATAACCCGCAAAAGGTTTAAGTATGTAGGGAACCTTTATCTAGTAGTACGACCCTACTCTAGGGAATTACCTATATAACTCCAATAATAATCATCCAACATCAGAACAACTGGGAAAATTGAAATAGTAAAAACAATCATGAAATCTGAGAGAGCGAGCATTAAAAAAACAATACATTCCTCAATTAAAAAAATAAATAACACAAAAATAATTTCTTTGCTTAATATACGAGTAGCTGAAGGGTCATTCGTAATAGATATTCAGAGTTAACATAAGCATATAAACTTATCCTGTGGTACCATTTCCAACACAAAAAATGGAGTCTAAGCTATAATCAGCTATAGGAATTCATAAGCAGGCATCAAGCTATCTACACTCAAACCGTATGTCAGAACAAAGAATGTAAACAATAGCGACCAAGGACCACTGATGGCAGGTCTACACGGCCTGGTGTGTGCTGTCCGCAAATGCCAACAGACTATGAGGGATGGGGGTGGCTTGTTACCTGCGATGTCCCCATCCAAGGTCTAGTAACAGTTCAACTACATGTCCTTCCGTCCTGAGTTTAATGCTTAAAAATTCCTAGCCCTGGTCATAACTAGATTGTCACAGAGGCACAAATTATTTGAAATGAAAACACACGATGACACAACAATATATGTAGGCCTCAAAATTAACAACAAAACTACCTCCAAATCTACAACTTGATTTATGTATCACCACGTGGTGAAGTTGTTAAGAGGAGCTGAAATGGAACTCGCTCTCCAATTGGCTAGTTGTTTATATTTGTTACATAAATGTATACATTGGTAGCAAACCTCTAGCTTACGTGTAATTAATTTTATGCCTATGTTCATCGCATTTCGTCTGTGCTTTTGTGTTCGTGCTGTATTTTAATATAATTTTCATTGTAAATTACTCTTATCTTTGGCTGCCATTTGCGACCCCTTAAACGTCATTTCCACAAAGATTCTAAAATGACTATGCAAGCTTGGTAGAAGAAATGTTTTATACCAACAAAGAACATTTTAAAAAGCATTAACTAAGCTATACTGGTTGAAAAGTAGTTCAGCAGATGTTTTACCCTTTCATGTGTTACGAGCTTTTAAAAAAGTTATGTTTTTCAATCCATCCCCCAAAAGTGGACAATGTTTAATCTAGCACAACAGATAATGTAGTGTAATATTTAAAAGTGAAGCAACAAATAATGATAAAAACCGGGGAGGGATGTTCGGGAGAAGGAACAATATTGTATAATTTCATAAGCCATTAAAAGTCATTATACTGAGATATAAGTGGGGATGTGCATAAACGAGTTTAATTCCATTTATGAAGAAAACAGATACATCAATGTAAAATATTTAGCACCTTTTCTTTATGCATCTGCTGGCAATACTCAATTTCCAGAGAACGCTGTTACAGGCTCACGTGCATGATGTTCAAGAAAGAGTGTCATTGGTGTCTAAAAGTTACATAAATAAAATATCTTCAAAAGATAATAAAGCATTTAATGTTCCTGCAACCAATATTTGAATTTAACCAGGGGACGTGTTGGGAATAGAGAAACGTTTAAAAGCATTGTGTTGTATCTGACACGCCACGGCGTGAGAATGAAACGAGCTGTTAACCCACTTCTGCCTGTTCTGCAATTATGCAACCTTTCCTTTGGGAATCGGTCCAACTTGGCATAAAGTACCGCCTTTCAGCTCATAAATTTCTCAATGACATTTTATGTCCCACCATAATCTTCAAAATGAGATGCTATGAGCAAGGCAAATTTTACACGTTTCTTGTCAGCAACTTACCTTTTTATTATTATGATTTTTGTGAGGAACCTGATGTAGAAATAACGTTATACATTTCACTTCTCCTGTCATCAGAACAAATCTGGTTTCTCTAAACATCTCACCATCAGAGAAACTTAAATTATGAGTCCAAAAGATGATGCACTGATTAGTCTGTAAGGACGCAAAAATCAGCATTAACTTTTTCACTGCTATCTTCCTTGGTGACCATTTGCGATACGATTTAATTTTTTCTACCCTCATGTTCTTGGGGTCATTATTCAGTTATTGAGGTACTTCATCAAAATATCTAACAGTCAAGAAGGGAGAGAAAATTCCTATTTGTGATATGCAAAAATAACAAACCACAGTGCAGGTTATTTACTCTGACGTTTTTCTAGGTTTTTCATTTTATTAGTTTTATATTCCTCTGGGTAATTCAGTACTTTCGTTCACGGTTCTTGCCTTGAGAATCCGCGGTTGGATTCCAGATAGTAGGATGACGATTTTAGATCATCCTTATCTATTAGGCCTTTACCTCTAACTAGGTCATGCGAAATTCCTTATGCCCAGCGTGCTTCAAATTCCACGGTAAAAGGTGTAGATCACCTCCCACTTTCACCATCCTACTGTGGGAGACAAAGGACTCTGCCCAAGTATTGTTTCCTGCTAATAAATGGTCAACTCATCACGTGATCGTACGAGGTTCCCTCCAAGTTTGTATACCATAAGGGGAACATTAGAAACAATAACATGTTTTCAAAATTGACTAATTTTTAAACTGTTTCATGTGTGGTGTTCACAAAATTCGTTTATATGCATGTAGTACAGAAATATAATACCTGACAATGTCATGACAATGTAATTAGCTATGGGGAAACACATATGTAAAGCCTCATAAACTGAGGTGTTAATGTGAATGTAGAGTAGAGTGTTGATAATAAGCCCAAAAGTGAAACATGCTTAAATATGCCATAACACGCGAACTATAATATTGTTTGCTCCTGCTGCATATTAGAAACTGAAATTGTCTCTCCGATAACTTGTCCATTAGAATTATTTTAAAGTGGAGACGAATACTTTCTGGGGTCTCTGTTAAGGATTAATTTTCGTTAAAAGTAAATCAAAATTTGAAAATTTACTGCGCAGTAGGTCTGTATAGTTCCTAGACTAGACAATTTCCTGAAACCGGTACTTAGTGAGCCAAACTGTCTTCTTCACTTCTGAGAAATGGAATTAATCCGCCCTACTAGTGTAACGAACAGGAAATGATGCCACCGACTCTAGAGAATATTAAGGAACTACATTAGATGTGCGACGTCATTCACTTCTCAGATAATAGGTACAATGAACATGTGTTTTATATAAAGAACAACTAAAATATTGTTATAATCAATGTAATCTTTCATTTAAGGAGGCAATCTACATTGTTTCATTTTTGATCAGTCACAATAAAGTTTTGCTTAAGATCGCAAAACTTAAATGTAGAGTAAACTTATAAAATGTTCCAGCTCTATGAATAGCTTCATTATATTGAGACAGATTAATTAATATTATCAAATTCTAGTTAACAGTAATGTAAATTGTAAAATTACTAGTTGCTACTAATAAAGTGAAGTAATTAATTGTTTATAATGTAACGTTCCTGTTATGAAACCGCAACCAGCGACAAGGAGTGGACACTCCCTCTACGGCAGGGGTGTCAAACAGCACTCACCAGGCGCGAAAAATTTTCCCCTTATTTTCCCTCCCTCCGTGATGATCAAATCGGAAAACGGGAAAAACAAAGCGAAAACCGGTTCTACTAGCCCGTGCTACTGCAGTTAAGGAGGGGTAGACCCCTCTCTTCACACCCCGGGAGTGATGTTTGACATGCCTGCTCTACGGTAACGTGTGGGCTGGCATTCGTAAGATCCCAAGTTCGTTTGCCGTCGACCGTACAGCCGATATTCGGTTTTTCGTAGTTTTCCTTGGTCGGTAGGCGAATTTTTGGTTGGTTTCTCATCTATCACGATTTTCTTGTCATCATTTCCCTTTCATTTCTCATGTTTCAGGTGTGTTTCTAGGTTACGTAATGGTGTGAGGAGGTGCGGATGGTTGCTCCAAGGAAAGAGTATTCTCACTAGAGAGCTGTATGGTTAAACGGGTTGTTCAGCGCCCTCTGAGCAGCATCTTATTGGTTCGGGTCTTCAAAACAGGAACTTTTATGGACATCCGCATGCCTTGTTTCCATTAATCATTTCCCAGTGCAACACACATCCCTGTAGTAATACCATCGAAACCATCGCGCAGGTTAAGCCGTATAACGGCTAGGTACTGCGGACATGACACTCGAACGGGGCAAGTAAAATTGCACCCGCTCGACTCGAACTGCCTCTGGAGCCTCTGGTAGCCTGTCTGCGGGCTCCATAGTTCGACCACATCATCCCTTGCTTTTGGCAGTGGTAGCAGCCATATACTTACGTATATCACGTAAGTCTCAGCACTGGAAGAGTCTCCCTTCATTATACCCTTTACAAGTGAAAGCATTTCACTTGTAAATTTTGAAATAAAGAAGCAAAAAATAGATTTTTTATAACTGTTGCCACTTCGTCTCTACAATACCCCCTGAGGAAAAAAAACTCGTATTTCTATTCGTTTCATGTTTCGGTTGGTAGTAAACTCCGGCGCCGCTGTCCTTTTTTCGGAGAGGATAAACACCGTGCAAATATAAAATCCGGCACAGCAGAAGTATAAATGGCCGTACGAACTGCGTCACGTCGGTTATTACCAAGGCCCTAGATTTTATGTGAGAAGCTGAGGACAGTTCGGCACTGTTGTTTTCATACTCACAATAGACACAATGACTGACATGCATTCGTTTACTAGTTGGTGGAGCGTTAGTTTTTATACTTACGGAAGAAAGACGCTGAGTGAGTGATAGTGAACAGCAATTGAACGTAGTGAACCCGATGGAGACCACGAGGCTGCTTGTGCTTTGCAACTGAACGCACCTTGTAAAACATCATTGATTAGTAAGGTCCGTACTGCAATAGTTTTCTTACAACGGAAGACAGACGCATGTTTTTTTAGCACAAGTTAGCGTTTAATGACTTACACAATCGACACGGCCTGCTCTGTTATGGTGTCAAAATGGAATAAATCTCACGGCTGTCAACGGGCATGAGTGTTATTTTAAACCTGAAGCAAAGGATGGTATGTGACAGTGGTGCTGTGCTAAAAGGTTGTGCCCTAATAAAGTAAGCCTAGTACTGAACCTACACATATGTATTCACTAGAATCGAATACGCGGCTTCGAAACCTAATGTTTATTTCCAAAACCATCTTTGCATTTCTATTTATTTAAGACAAAGCCTTATTAAAGGATTAAACTGTATATGTCCCATAAAGCATAAGAGCATAGATAATAATATTTGGTAGAATTTGTGTAGTTGCATGCTATAAAATACTATCCCTGCTCTGTATTTAACGAGCGCATTTGGAACACTTAACAGCCAATTCCTAAGTTAAGTGTACACGTAAAATTTGAAGCTTCCACGGCGATGATTATTAATAAGAACGTCTCGGGTTACCAGTTGTGAGACGTTAATACACTCGCTCGAGCTTTCGGCCATGTTTACTCTATGCCCTTCAGCAACTGCTGAGGAAGAATGACAGAGCTAACATGACAGAAAGCTCCAGCGACTTTATTAAAATATGACGGCTGGTAACACGAGAAGCTCTTATTACACGGTTCATAATTTTAACAGTGTTACCTCTAACAATATTAGATATGTCACATTAATTTATTTACTTTGTATTGTATCATTATGTATTATGAAAGGAGTTTTTCCGATTAAACTTAGGTTTTAATTAGCACGACAGTTCCAAATTGGCCATAAAGATTATAAACTTAGTTGAGACCTACTGGATATAATCGCTGTAGGGGTTTTGAAACTTTATCATGATAAATAACTTCTTCTCCCAGAGGTTTAAGCTGTTTTAAAAGCAATCTTATCAGACCAGGTAAAATCAGAACTATTTTGGGAATATCTAAAGGACCTGATTGCCCTGTCATCTCACAACAGGCTCAGAATGCGGTGGGTCTCAGAATATTTACGGAAATAGAAAAGCTGATAAGTTGGCAAATACTTGGGACTGCGATACCCTATGTTGGCCTGAACCCGTGGTTGGAATCAGTGTACACACTCAAAACCTCGGTAAAAACATGCATTTGGGGAAAACGCTAATTCAGGTGGAAAACGCATCCCGCACAAAGACAAGCCAGGAAACTGATCTGGTCCATGCAACGCACTTTCTTCATCTCTCCGGGGGTTGGACAGAGCAGAAATAAGGAATGTGGTTGCATTAATTTTTGAACATGGTAACTTTCGAAAACATCTACGTAAAATAGTAGTCTGCAAGGATTAACCTATGCAAAGAGAATAACGAAACTGCCTCACATAAGTCTCTTTGTCTGACCATTCCTGGCAAAAAGGGATTTACTCTTTCTATAAATAGAGAAACTAAGAAGGGATGCTGATATTCTAACCAAGATACTGCAACTTGTTCAGGGAACGGGTTTTGGGAAACAATGAAAGCATCCTTCCCTTTTGGCTGGAGTTCGGAAGGTTGACAATGCTCATAAAATGATAAAATAAGAAATAGATTATCTTACACGGCATTGCAGAGTATACAGGATCCAAGCTACATCAGCATCAGCATGTACCCACAGCATGAAACTATTAAGGTGTAAAATCCTATTAAACCGAAGTAATTTCGTCATATTTTGAAAGGAACTTTTAAGGGATCTACCACATTTTGTGTCTTATGTCGTAGCTTTAAGTACGTATGGTTATCCTTATGTGATGAACGTTGTGCCTAGCGCAGTCATATGCTATGGTTGCATTGAACTGGTTTGAACTTCCAGAACGATTCCAAAGATAATGGGCACAGTAAATTAACAACAGACTTTATATTTTCATCAATGTCCTACAAATTGCTTCCTAATGTAGTAGTAGCGGTTAGAAACACTTTACTTGCCCTTTGAATGTTAAACCTTGGATGGGCCAGCTCACTGCTGTATTCAGACTGTTTAGCAATCTAATATGCTGACTCTGCTTTGGTACAATGTTAGAATTAGGTGGTCTCTTGAGGATTCCAGGCGGGCAGATGTCATTTTAACTGACTTGAGAGTAGGTCACACGCGAGCCACCCATGGACATCTTTTGCGTGGTGACCCGGCAGCTGTCTGACCGACGTGCGACATAGAACCCTCAGTGTCCCACGTTTTGCCTGATTATCCGTGATATGCTCAAGAGCGCCAGTTCCTTGGCCTGGGTTCTTCTCTGCACTCAACTCCGGGCGACACGCAGTCGCTATAGATAAGGCACTGCGGTTCGTCATTAATGTTGGGTTTGCTAAACAAGTTTAGCTAAGATTTTATCTTTAGTCTTTTAGGGTGTTGTGTTATTCGTTTGTTTTACCTTTTTACCCATTTAACTATTTTGTTTTCCCTTCAACTTTTTGATCTTTTAATCGTTTTAACTTTCACCTTTGACTCTTCAACTCTGGAAGCTTGTGAGTTATTTAACACTAAAGTTGTAGCTTTTTAGCGTTTTAATTATTTTCTACTTATATCTTACTTTTTTAGCCTATAACTATTTTCACCTACACAATTTTGCCTCTGCAGCTTAGAAATTTCTTAGCTTCTTAGTTCTCCCATTTTATCTTTTGACTTGGGGCCTAAATGACCTTGTTGTCAAGGGGCCCCTAACCCCCCCCCCCCCCACTCACTCACTCACTCAGTCACTCACACTTGATCGCACTGTTGGCTGGGAGAGAGAGAGTGTTTCCAACTTGTAATCCAACAAAACATGACCACCGACTCACAGATGAGTGACCTTGCATTATCGTGCAGAACAGGGTCTTTCTGTTTTGAACATGCTGTGGTATATGCTGATTATTATTTGGTTGTATATTCACGATACATCTGCTCACAAGACATTCCTCTTTATTCGCAAATGATGAAACGAGTAACATCTGCAGTGAAGTCGGTAAGATAATATCGATAATTTGGGTCACCGATTGTCTTTCACGATAGAGTCGGGAAATACTGTTTTGGCCCTCTATCCTGCTTTTTCAATAAGCCTACATATTACTCCAAGTATAATGAAATCTCTGGTCTAAGACTATTTTCTGTCGCCTATTTCCTTAGCATATTGACAAAATAACGTTACGCAGTGCAGCACAGAGATATTCAGAATTACTAATACTAACAGCACGTATATGCAGTGAGACAGGAGCTCACGTCCAATTTATCTTATTTCTAGGAGTACCTTCGCAGAGTTACTCAAGGGGCGTTTAAGTATAAAAGTTGCACAATTACAAATATTTTCAGGGCTAAAGTCCTCAAGAAATGAAATAATCAATGGTTTTGTCACCCACACATTTATTTCTATATAGCTTCTACTATTCATTTTCCCAAATACCTAACTTTAATGGAGATAAACGTTTGTTGGAATAGTTACACCCTTCATTGTAGATACAAAGGAATACAGGAGAACGAAGTGATATTCAAATGTTCAAAGCGAGTCACTATAATATTTTGCCCTTGAAATTCAATAATGTTTCCAAGGCATAGCGAGAAATAACTGAATGTGACAGCACTTCAAAAACTAAAAATTATTCCAAACAACCAAAGAACATCGAAGATATCGGAAATGTTATTGTACATGCCACAACAAAAACTATTTGATATAATTTGCGTGCTTTTAACGATCATGAACTTGTCTATTTCCTATGAATTACAAGCTGCGCAATATATATATAAGTCTTCGGAATGAAAACCTCCCTGGCAATCTCCAAACACTTCAGCATATACATGTCGTTTACCACATCAATACCTAAAGTGTATGGCAAGTTAATTGTAATCACTAGCTATTTTTGAGAAAATAAAAAATACGACAAGCTTCCATGGTAACCCGTGGCTTGGAGAGGGAGATTTTCTCAAACGACTTCGTGTCGCATCTTTGGAAAATGCCGAACTTAAATACCAAGTTTGGTATTTATGTGACTTACTGAGTGAGTTGGCCCAGAGGTATCGCGTGTCTCTCATTCAGGAGATCATGGGCTCAATCTCCGCAGCCGGCCTTCCTCATCCATGGATTCTTTGAGGTTTCCCGGGTCGATAGGCGAATGCTGGTAAGGTTCCTTTCATCCCCCGAATTTCCTCTCTCTCCATTTCACCTCCTTAATTCACTTCAGCCTTCATCCGCTTGGTTCTTTCAACTTTTCAACATGTTAACAGGTATATCGGTGCTATATGGCAGGGAAAATTATTTGCACAAAACTTCGTCCCTCGATGGAGAGGGCTTCGCTTTCCGAGCCTGCCTACCAGTGTGATATACAAGCATGTAGAAAGCGGGAGGGGTATTAGACGACGCCCGGGAGCTTCAATCTGGAACTGGTAGAGCACCTGCCCTCTACTCTGTTCTGGCCCCTGGTTCTGCCACCCTCTATGTACGCAGATGAGCCGCTGTGCCAAAGCCGCTCTCCGCCGTCCTTACCTTAGCTTATTTGACTTTGTGAGTTGTGCTCTTCACTCAGGCGCGCGAGCGTTACCTTGTCTACGTATGCTGTTCTTTTCACGGGGCCTCAGTACATGTATTCCCGGTGAAATCTAGACTGAAACCTTTGGGTAAAATGCCATTCTTCCTCTGCCTACTAGTTAGTACGTGGTAGAGAAGGCAAAAATATTTAAGAACAAACATGACACGTCACTACTTCAAATTTGCATAACAAAAATGCCCTGCACATCAAACGCCGCTGCGTTGCATAAACTCAGCAAGTATGAAAATGACAAGTTGAGGGCCCAGCAACGGGAAACATTGCAACACCACAGTAGAAATTACACTGATGCAGATGGTGGCTTGAGGTTGGTGTGATGGCAGAACGGAATGACACCGACATTATTATTTCATTAAAACTCTAGAGCGTAAATGCAAACACTGGCAGCTTTTATTTAACACGACAGATGGCTTCACATGCACTAAAATGAACTACACCACCAACCTCACCCAAAAAAGGCACTTCCAACTGTCATATTCTGTCGTGACACCAGCAAAAAATAATAATAAATAAAACACTTCGCGCGAATAAGCTTTCCGAGGGACGTGTAAACCTGCAAGGTTCCGAGTTAAATCTGGCTGTTATAGTCCCTACTCCCTTACTGCAACCACATATCGCTCTTTCTTGTTTTATTGTTCCAATTTCAAGATACATGTGTGCAAAATGACTCGATTGGCAGAGGAGCTATAAAACTTGCGCTTAGCGGCGTGTTCAAGCGCCGCAAGGTACGTGTTTCCAGACTGCACAGAAATACACTTCAGCTTTCGTGTTAAAGCTGAAAATCAAAGGAATGCAATTTATGCTTACAAAAACAGTCACTATCAGATTGCAATGGTGTCGGATCAAAATATAAAATTCAAACAGATTCATCAATATCACACAATACACTGTTGAAGCCAGAAATTCGAAGTATTCCGGACCAAAATATAACATTCAATAAAGTTAATCAATATCATAGAATAGAGAATTTCAGCCGGAGATTGGATTGATTTCGGGTGGAAATATAAAGGTTTGGAGTCAATATCATGGAATAGTGTTGGGGCTTGTGATTGAAATGGCCTCAGGTCAAAATATAAATTTAATACAATCAATATCAGGGAATAAAGTGTGGGAGACGGAGATTGAAATGGACTCAGGTCAAAATATAATAGTTAATACAATCAATCAATATCAGGAAGCAGGGTGTGGACGCCAGAGATTGAAATGGTTTGACGTCAGAATGTAAAAGTTAATAAGTCATTCAATATCACGATATAGGGCGTTGGAGCCGAGATTGAAGCTATTTGAGGTCAAAATATAAAAGTTAATACAATCAATATCGTGGGATAGAGTGTTGCAGCCGGAAATTGAAATGGTTTCGGGTAAAATATATAAGTTAATACAATCAATCAATATCATAGAATACACGGTGGCAGCCGGAAACTGAAATGGTTTCAGGTCAAAATGTAAAAGTTAATACAGAGAATCAATATTACAGGATAGGGTGTTGGAGTCTGAGATTGAAATGGTTTGAGGTCAAAATAGAAAAGTTAATATAGTCAATCAATATTACAGGATAGGGTGTTGGAGTCTGAGATTGAAATGGTTTCTGGTCAAAATATACATTTCATATTTGGAAGAGTATAAGGGACTACTATATATTTGTTCTGACTTACTTTTACAACTGATTCACTATCATCTTAGTCCTTTCATTTCTCTCCCAAGAGCAGAATAGTCATTTTACAAACATATTATTCAACATATTTGGTGAACGATTAAGACATTTATTAATAATAGCAATTTAAATGTAAATAATCTTTCACTTTTTATTTTCTTAATTTGTTTACGTATGAACATTTTTTTTAGGAATTTCATGAAAGTGCAACATAAAAATCTTTCACCGGCTGTTTAGAGCAGTGCCTTCTGCATATGCACAAAAAATTAAAGCTCTATCTATTATAGGTTTTCGGATAATTGTACCTAAAGTTTAAAAACGCAAGTCACGGTAAATGGCAAAAGAAGATAATGTTGTGCAGTGTAAAACGGGCGTGACTGCCTGGCTACCATATTTAAAACTCTACTTAAATCCACATTTAAATACACTTAATTGCTGCAAACACAAAAACCCCATATGGGCATGTTCTGAAAACTATGCAAATTCATATTAAGTAAAAAGAAAGAGATGAAAAAAAAAAAAGAAGAAATATCCATTTTTTAAACCAAAATCACTAGCAATTGTCCTTAAGATATGAACTCTAACAGGTTTCAGTAATCGAAACGTGGCTCCTCAAGAATGAAACGGAGGGTAGGTAGGTCATCATTTTGCCAGAATTTCAAATACCTCTCCGATAGCACCATTGTGATCAGATCAGGTTTTATCGCTCAGGAAGTATAAATACATTTTGATCCGAGACTGGAGAGAATAATGCATCTCTCCTGAAAGGCATCGGAAGGAATAAGATATCTCTTTGGAAAGACAAAATAAATACCTATGCTTGGGTGATGTGTTCTACTTCGGATAAGGCACTTTACGGACAATTAGATTTTTATTCTTGTGAACAATGTATCCCGGACAATCTATCTCCGACAAGAGAAGCCTGTCTTCATTAGCAAATTCTAGCCCAACTTTTCCGCTCGAGTGTCAACGTATCACAGGTTTATGTCTGAGTGGAACAATGAAATAAAATGCTTTAATTTAACGTTTGACTTATTAGGCAGCTAGTGCAGCAATAAAATAGTTGCGGTACGAACCTAAGGGGTGGGAGAGGAACCGGGGTAAGCCAGCCTCCGCCAGGGTGATTCTAATTGGGAAAATGTAGGGACCCTGCCACCTGCTCTGTCGTGGCAACGGTCTGGCCGCCCTTAGGACCCATTTACCACATCCATACTCCAAGGGTTGTCCCGTCAGGGGCATAGCCACAAAGATTGCCTTTCGGTCGAGGTGCTAAGTTCCTTTCCACAAGTTGTCATAGGGTCATAGTCATCTAATGCTTATCGAAGCATTGAGGACAAGTAAACGAAGATACATATCTCTATTTAACAATTTAATACATGCTGTAAAATAAAGTATATTATTTTATTTAGGGAGATTATTAAACAAAGTGCCTTTTTTATATTTAAACGCTGAATAGAAGGAAATAAAAGCCATATAGTTGCATTTACAACGCCTAATAGCGATCGGACAGAGCCAAGTGAGGGTTCTTGTGGTCAAATATTCAACTGCTCTCGCAACGTCGTGACATCAGTGTAAGATACCCTTTATAGAAAACGAAAAATACTGAATTGTGGCGAAACATGGCGTTTAAGGAAGAACGTTAATAAAAATGTTTGCTGTGCAACAAGAATCTATTTTAGTCGTTCATTGTGTAAATCATTATAAGACGAAAACTGCGAAAAACCTATTTTTCGCTGAAATAGGCATTCGTAGATTAACACTGTATTATGATTTCATTTGTCCTTGAACATGGAATCACCAACTAAAAGGATGACATCTATACTCCTTCTACCGTGTAGACTAGGGCTGGCAAGATGAGCACTGGAAGTGTGAAATGCTTTGCCCCTTCGATCATCCCTCCATGTTCCCTTCTGTGCGGCAGGAGAACAGAGGGGGGCATGTGCCGCAGCAGCGGCCATTCAGGTTTCGGGTGAAACGTCTTTTGCGACGTGATCAAGAGTTGCTAGGAAAGCACAAAGACACTAGGGAATATGGGTGAAGAACATAGAGACAATGCTAAACGGCTCATATTGGCATTGTGTGAGAAACCTCTCTCTCGCCACATTGCTGATGTGGTAGTTCTAGCCAAACCTTAAGTTGACAAAAGCAGTTCTATAGAATTAATATGTTTATTGCCCTTGTTTTGTTATGCAATAGTTGTTATGCAGTTCCCTTGTACTACTAAAGACATTTAAAAGTTTCTATACTGTATTCTCAAAAATAAACGTTATAATTTATATGACAAGTGTATTGAAATTGTTTGCAATGTACATTTTATTAGATAGTGGAGTAGTCATAATGATACTCCCCTAGTTTACACGGTTGGTATCCTTGCTGGTTTCTTTTTAAATATTAGCGTTTCGATGTCCGGCTACAAACTAAATGAACTTAAACGTAGAACACATTGAAAATGTTTATCCGTAGCAGGCTCTTGTTCAACGTCAGTACGCTAAACAGTTGTTCACATTGATAAGTAGCACTACACATGGCCAGTAGTTTGCTTGTAAAAAGGCGCAGTTTGGGAAACCTTTTCGGCAGTGATGTGTATAAATCCAAACCAAGTTTTCCTGAACTGCGCAGTAAGGTGTTGCTTTGAGGGTTCATCTTGAGCCACCAAAATTCATATGTAAATGGATCTTTAATATCAGTGGTTTCGTCTATGGCAAGGGAAAATAAACAAATAAGTCCTTGTTCTCCCAGTTCCGATTAAACCTTCGTCTCTTTTTTCCCTTATTTTTGAAAACTATATATTACAACAAGGTAATTCTGTGGTGATACAATTTAATCAGACACAGGGGTGGTGTGATGTTCGGTACTGCCGGAGCAAACCAGATAATTGTGAGTGCATGTTAAGATGGGTCAAATTATTAGGCTTGGGCAAGTCGAGTATCATGGCGGATGCCCTGACACCGACCTGCAACGTCGTACATTTACTTATGCCGCATATGCAGCCACCACTGTTCTGTTTACACTGCCACACGACTATAGCCATAAACAACCGGTTTAGCTGGCTCTACCTGGCTGTTGAAAGACAGTACTGGGGACGAGAGGGATGGTAAATTCACACCTTGAGTAGCCTTTCTTCCCACCCCTGGCGTTGAGTATAATACTCGCTCTCAAGGTTATTTTATTCTTCTAAAGTTATATTCCAATTCAAATTGTACATGCATTACAAGAGATGTGTGCAACATTTATGGAATATTGCGATATAAGGATGGTAAGTGATATTTACTGGACGGAGATTAGCATCTCAATTGGCCATGGCATTCAATTTTTCAGTCTCACTCTACCCTTTCCAATTGTGTCTTCCACACGGCTCTTGTGTGGAAAAAAAACATTAATTACACTAATAGACCTCATAGTTGGTTAAACTAGAAGCTCTGGACTTAAGTACTTACACGTTGTAAGTTGTCATTAAGGTATGTTATCTCAGAGTAAATTGAGATCTCCTTGTGTGGTTTACCGGGAATAATGCGAGTGAGTTGGAAAGTTTAATGTCACATCGGCGCGTTGGCCATGATAGCTTAGTGGCTAGAGCAATCGGACGGTAACCGGTAGATCCGTGGTTCAAATCCCGGTCATGACATTCAATTTTACAGTCTCACTCTATCCTTTCCACACTCCTTTAAGTTAGCCGCCTTGGTTAGCATGGGTAATTATTTACTTGGGCCCGGCCTACTCTATTTGTCTTGCTGAGCGTGTATTAAGATTCAGTGACTCTTTGCATGACCGCCTCCGTAGCGCAGTTGGTAGTGCGCTTGCCTCTGGCGCGGAGGACCCGGTTTCGATCCCCGGTACCAGCAAGGGGATTTTATCCACTCTGGGAGGTCTGCCACGGGGTGCACTCAGCCTCGTTAGGTCCCGGGGGGACCAATTGAGGAGCTACTTGATGAAGAAGTAGCGGTCCCAGGTCTAGAAAACCGCATAACTGGCCGGGAGGGCTCGGGGCGCTGACCACGTCCCACCCTCCAGTACTGCACCTCACCAATGACGCCTGTAGTGGGCAGAGGTGGGGGACGCAGCGGCTGGGCGGTAGGCCTTGGCCCTTCGTGGGCTTTCGCGCGGGGTTTACGTTACGTTTACGACTCTTTGCACAATACCTTCGACTGTCCACTGAGGTGGTAAAAATCAACAGGTAGGTTTTATTATATTTTATATCCGTATTAATAAAAATCTTTCTAAGTTTAACTATGTGAAACTGCCAGCGCCTTAGGGCTTAAAAGTGCGTAATATGGGAGAGTAGATTAAGTTGGTAGATGTAAATGCGGGATAATTCATTTACCTGTAATGCCAATATAACCAGAAACACTACGAAATCGTACTATCTCCCAAAAACAATTTAGTGCAAAAATACACAAGGCTTATTATATAAATACACTCTAAGTGCACATGTTTATCACATCTGACCTTGGAGATCAAGGTACTAATAATAGTTAAAATCGGTGATAGTTTTAAAGTAGTCACAAGATTTAGTGGCCTACATTATGCATTCATGCTGAAACAAATATGGAGAGAACGAGCTGGAAAATCTTATCTCATCCTAAAATGTTCAATTTTATTAATAAAATTGTACACAAATCAGTTGAAAACTCGCTCGGTAAATAAGCTTTTCAAATACTATACACACATGTTCAAAATGTCAAACATTTTTAATATACAAATTCGTTACTTTTTTATTTAATTTGTATAATGACAAAGGAAACATGACGTTGTTTGTATTTGTAGCACCGTTCCAACCAACATTGCTAACTTTTCATAATTATAGATACATGATTTAGATTAAAGTGCTTTTTAAGGAAAAGTAAAGAATAGTCGGGTGCATTAGTTATAAAAAGCTAAAGTATGACTCCGCGACGAAGTGTTTTCAGCATACGTGAGTTCCGTGGTAATAAATATTTCAAGAATCGTGATAATCAATATTCCAAGAAAGACAAGCATTGTATTGAACGTGTAATGCAGGAGGATAAAGGCAAAAAAAAAGTATGTGAAGAAACAGTTGTAAGTGCTTCAAAAGTTATAATAAAAAGGGTAAAATCTCAGGAATTACTTGAAGTAGAGTATTCAAATTTTCAGGGATTTGTAACTTCACCTACCGAATCTTCTGTAGTAAAATAAACGCATACTGTTAGATGTAATTAAAGGTACAGAATGTTAATGGTATAAATAAAAAGTGTATTACCCAAACCAGTGCTTGAAATCTAATGACGTTTTAGTACAGTGCACTAGG
The DNA here is from genome assembly GCA_030765045.1 of Tenodera sinensis. Lineage (NCBI taxonomy): Eukaryota > Metazoa > Arthropoda > Insecta > Mantodea > Mantidae > Tenodera > Tenodera sinensis. The sequence continues at coordinate 165,044 of JAUKNM010000116.1, forward strand.
AACATACCATGTAATGTCCAGTAAAAGTTTCACATCCATTGCTACAGCGGTTTCTAAACTATAGGTAAGCGAATGAACAAAATTAACAATGTTCGGTATAGAACTTTCCAGTTTCCCTTAGTTTAAGATCATTACAACAGAAATATGTGCATTTTCTGTTGAATTTTAGTTTAACTTTCAGACACCAAATTTATAACAAGATTAGCCGCAATTACATAGCCATTATAGTCATACTTGCCCAAATCTGTGGTATTGGGTTAGCATTTCTGCGCCGTTCTAGGAAATATAGAGATAGACTATCGGTTGTGGCAGCTTATCTGAATAAAGTTTTCCTCATTTTCATCCAAAGAAGAGGAGTGTCGAGTAACTAACTTAAATAAACTGATTGGAGTAAAGTTAGTCTTTCTTCCTATTTAAACTTCCTCGAACGAAAAATGTCATATGGGCAGGTGAATGAATGAAATTAGTGAAATGATGTTCAAATGAGTACTAGGTCTATAGAGCTTGAAGTTACCCGACAGCCATCTTCTCAGGATAAGAGAAAACCTGGGGAGAAAAAAGAAAAAAAGAAAAAAACGTATCCGATAATTCACCCTAAACGTTATTCGAACTCGGGATCTTTTAAATGTGAGACATGCAGGCTACCACCAGACCACAAAGTTGGACTGCAGTGCCTGTTGCTATTACTTTTCCATCCAGGAGGAATTGAGTCATATCTAACTTAGGCAATCAGATTTCCGAATAAATTCCTCACCTGGAGTACATCACGTGACAGCAGCTGGTTATGCTTTACTGCTGTGAAAACCTTAGATGGCAGTCTAGTTTTAGATTGGATTAGAAGAAAGCTCAGTTCCGCTTGTTTGTTACTGAGTAACTATGGCCAAAAAAGTATGTATGTACATCTGTATAACTTTCTCGGAAAGTTGAAATAGCATTCTCTAACACTGTAAATAATCGTCATAACTTTATTAAATATGAATTTTTGCCAGGTCCGCCAGTGATACATTTGGTACAACGCTGTACTTTACAGTAATGTTCTTGGTTCGATAACGGTCCAGACGAAAGTGTATAAATGTTTAAATATAATAAACCATGACAGGAGATTTAACAATATATAAAGGAACACACATAGGACAAAGCGCATTTGAGATACTGATACAACCATGGGAATTGGTAACGTCGTCAAATAAAATAAGCAATTCAGTATTTTCTATGTGAGTCCCATTCTACTTGTTTTCACTTATTTGAAAACTAGTAGTAGTTTAAATGAGGTGATCGATATTTGTATAACTTCTGAATGTCATTCCCACTGAAAATACTGAATGGACACTGGAACCTACGTAAGAATAATTGGGTTGCGTAAGCAACCATTAGTATTTACATAAACTATCCAAATTTATACACTATTTTTCGAGCAAATCGAAGAATAATAAAAATGTCAGAGTATGATTATTCTTATATATACATTATTACCCTAATTTCGACTAAAGCAAATTCCTTGCACTTCATGCCGGCCAGGTGTTAGGCAGATCTACTTTGCCTTTCAGTCCAACTATTGTTAACATGCTATACTCACTCACACAGTTTCCTTTGCAACAATGAGACACATACCTGAAACGAAAGAAACAAAAGCATTTAACTACTGCCCATGTTCAATAGATAATAACATTATCAAAACACATGTTTAATAAGTCAACAATTTCTGTGAAACCGATAAGAAAATTTACCTGAAGGTTAGAAATAAATACATACATATTTTATTTATTTATGCCAACAAACTTACTGCTGGTGTACTTAAACACACAAGCCGTGTTTGTACAAAGTTTAAGAGGTGGAATCAAGACGTGCTGGCAAGTTGACTATGGTAGCTTAGTGGTTAGAGCAGCCAATCAATAAGCGGAAGATCCGTGGTTCAAATCCCGGCTATAGCATTGAATTTTTCAGTCCTGATTCCACCTCTTAAATAAATGTTTTACTGTTCAACAACGCTGTCAATTGTCAGGATCACATCAGAGTCGCCGGTGTACCGCAATTTCGTCCCGGAGGGGCTCTTTTACATGCCAGTAGATCTACTGACATGGAAGCGTTGTTTTAAGCACACTTAAAAACCATCAATCTGGGCCGGATTTGAGCCCGTGACCTTGGGATCAGTAGGCCAGCGTCTAACCAACTGAGCCACCCAGACCAACGCTAAAGGTTAGTTTTTATACATTGCTGTATAGACAATAATTGTGGTTAGACAATTTTCAAGTTACGTATATTCAGTTTTGGTCTTGTATACTGAGAAACTTGAGTTCTGAAACAAAGTTTGATTACGTTAAAGTTGATGAGGGAGGTGAAAAACAAACAAATAAGCAAGGAATGGAATTATTTAGACTTTCACGGTCCATATCTCACATGTCTATCTCGTCAGGTTCAATGCTGAACCTAATTCCACCAGATAAAAATAGAAAAAAAAGATACAAAACATGCTCTATTAAGTAAGGGCACAAACAGATGCGTGAAATAAGAGATGATCTAGTAGTGTATGTACTGTAACAAAATGACAAAATCCGAAGAATCCCACTCCTGACACCGATGTGACGAAAACGACAAAATCAGTCAGGTAACTTTTCTATCGCTTTATTTTTGTTCTAAAATTTTACCACAAATACACAATTTTCTTCTCGTCGTTAACACAGTCTACAGTCTTCTATTCTATCACAACTTTTGCTGCGCGTAACCTTGCCAGAGTCCTTTGAGCACCTTTCTTCACTTTCTATCTCTCGTATACTAACTACGACGATGCAAGCACTCGACGCTCGTTGAATCTTGTTTACGACGACACACCCCCGCACAGCTGTCTCGCACTTACTGATAAACTGACTGACTCATGTCTGTAACTAAACTCTCTAACTCGCTGTTCTGCTATTCCCTAACGCTTCTTTGTATAGAGGGGGTGATGTCACATGGACATTTCTCGATCTCCACAAAACGCGCTGCCGGGGACGCAGTCAGATCTTTCTCGAAGGTTCCGGAGGAAACCCCCTTGTTTTTCCATCTCATTGTTGTTAGTCAGATACACACAAAAAGTTGCGCGAGGCAGCCTGACGTTGAACTCCTTTGCCCGCTCATCGGTCCCCACGAAGTAGCTTAGCCCCGTCTATCCTTTGTTGTCCGCTGAGCCCGGCGAAACACAGTACAAACATTAAGATACTACCTCTGTCTACCACGCTAAAAACATTAGCTGAACTCTATGTACATATTTGTGCTTCTAATATTTATAATCATCTAATGAAAATGAATATTATTTCGGTTCACCTCTGATATACACACATTCGCTGTTAACGGATGAAAATAAGGTTTGTAATTATTTTCTTTATAGTGACAAAGTTTTATACCTCTTTTGATGTTAAACTCACAATCAATCTCCCTAAAAAGTTAATACACAAATACTTCATTAGTCCAGTGTTACAATATTAGCAATGAAAATGAATGTTTTTGAAGTTTAATAAAACAACTCTTTAGGGATAAACAGAGCTGGATACAACAGCAGAATAATAGTATCATTAGTTAAGTGATTTATATATTGACCATGTGAAACTAACGCTATCCTGTATAGTACTTTATTATAAAACCAATGACTTAATGGGATATTATATATTAATTTTCTCATAGTGATGGTCTTGGCCAGATAAGTAGTGCTAGCGACTAGGTAAATCACATATTTGTATTTCGCATTGAAATAAATACACGAATAAGATGTTTATTTGGTGAATATTTGTTACGTGAGCATTAGAAAGTCAACTACAATAATTTCAGGAAGTTTCCTACACAAGTAGTATTTAGAAAGTCTGACAGTAGCTAACAGCATCCATTTTTAGAATTGGAACAAGGCTGTAATTTTGAAAGCGACTTATGCTAAAGACTTAGGGAGGTTGGCACACAATGAACCAATGTCATATACCAGTTAACAGAAACTGTAATAGTGGAGGGCACTTTACTGAAGAGCTGCTCGCAATATTGCAGCTTGCAGCGCACAGAAGTCCCGCTCTCTCCAGTGGCCCGCATTGATTTTCTTTTCCGCAGCGGACTGGGTCATCGAACGTATTGGAAACGAGCTTCCAGCAGACATGTGGATGCATTCAGGTGGATAAAAAACTGCCTTGATGCCCAGCGTTTCAATCGCTGTGAAGCGTATGCAAATGTTACAAATGTGCTGCTAAATGTGGAGCCCTTTCCAGAGCCAGTAACCTCGACCTATAACAGTATTATTATGGCATTTGAAATTACTCCTCGTTCGTTTTGTATCCATTGTATATTCCTCTCGGGATTTATTGTTGCATGCATTTGTTATACTATAATAAAGCTTATTTTGTATATTAAGTGCTAGTGAGTTGTATTCCGTGAACTTCAAATAAGACGGTTCCATTATTTTATTCTGATGACGCTATATAGAAACTGCATTTAAGTGGATATTTAATAATTTTATAAAATGTTTTTGATTTTGAACTTTTATGCCTAAAGGTCTAACGTTATCCACATCATGTGGTGCCTGGTTTTGATATATCCATAGCCATTTTTAAACGCAGAACTTTGTTTATGGTCTCAGCAGTTGGATTTATAATAAAAATTGAAACAACAATTGGAAAAGCAAGGCTGAAAAGCTAAAATATAACTAAAAATGATAGTGAAGTAGAGGGGAAGCAATAGATACCTTATAGGTTAGGTTTGTTTTAATAGTACATACTAAATATTTAAATGTTATTGCTTTTTGGCGGGGGGGGGGGGGGGGGAGACGAAACTTATTTAGATAAACTTGAAAAGCAAACTGTTAACTAAATATAAATTTTCACTCTAATTGTGGGAGCCGTTTCCATGAAAAGACCTTTAATATCCTGGCTTGTTTGTTGAAATTGGGCCATTAACAGAGAAATTATGGCCAAGATAAGGTTTCGACTAATTGTGTCTGTTAAGCGTAGACTAAAATATTTAAGTCAACTTTCTTTAGGTTTTCTGAAAGCTCTCGACGAGACCTTTAATATCATTACTTGTTTGTTGAAATTGGCCCATTAACAGAGAAATTATGGCCAAAATAAGGTTTCAACTAATTGTGACTGTTACGTCTAGACTAAGATATCTAAGTCAATTTTTTAGGATTTCTGAAAATGCTTGACCAGGCCTTTAACTTTGGCTTGTTTGTTGAAATTGGCCCATTAACAGAGAAATTATGGTCAAAATAAGGTTTCGACTAATTGTGACTGTTACGCGTAGACTAAGATAGCTAAGTAAGCTTTCTTTAGGTTTTCTGAAAGCTCTTGATGAGACCTTTAATATCCTGGCTTGTTTGTTGAAATTGGCCCATTAACAGAGAAATTATGGCCAAAATAAGGTTTAGAGTAATTGTGACTGTTAAGCGTAAAAGCGCGCTTTCACAGGAATTACAGCTATATGGATAAACTTAATAAACAAAATCCTATCTGAATACAAAATTTGATCGAAATTGTTAGTGCCGTTGCCAAGTTGCGCGGAATATGTCTATATATACAAGAATTGCTCGTTTAAATATGTACAATTCATTGTGGTAACATAATATTAATGATAGGAACACTGTGGTACCTACAAATTCAGAATTTTAAATTCAGAAATGTAAACATAGCATGTAGTTTTGCAATATTGCAAACAATGGGACATGCTGATTGATACAATAAAAAACATAAGTACAATAATAAATCAGGAACAATATCCTGCTTGCACCAGGTTGAATGCTTGTAACAAAAAGCTGACATCGAAACTAGTGGTATCTTACAAATAGGAGATATAAAGCTGCAAGCTGTTTTCATAATTAGGCCAAAGTTATTCTATTTTACGGTTACAAATTTAAAATCTATATGATGATATATATGAACGTACAAGTCTATGATAAAGATTAAAGATTAGATAAACTTTGGTTGGAAGGTGTAGAAGTTAAGAATGTCTTTTCATGCTCCTTTAAGGTGCTAAAAATGTAACTCCTTTTTCTGCTTCTGAACGATTTCTGGTAGCACCATTTATTTTTAATGTATTTTGTGTAAATTTGAATTACAGACACTCAATTTTATTTATCAGTGTTTTGCCCTATTAATATGCATAATTTCTATGCATAGAAATAGTAAATGTGAGTTTTTCTTACGAATTAAAACAGAAAATCTTATGCGTGTACCTTCTTCCAAGGCAATCAATGAAAAAATGAATAAACGAACACATAAATGCTTTAGTGTGTTTGCTTTGTATCCGCTAAGTGCGGATCTATACTAGTGGGCATATATTCTTTATGGTCCGTAATCAGAATCTCCACCAACCTTGTTTGAACTGTGATTTCGAGTCACCTAGCCTACATGGTACAGGTAAGTTATATGGATGGTAATTAGCTTAATAGGGTAAAATTCTAAGGAAAATTGCAGGGAAAAAAAAAAAACGTTACGGGAAACAAGGTATAAATGTTGGGCGTGCCTGTTATTTCAAAGTCTATTATTTTACTGTGGAGAAAATATTTTTTGGCGGTGCCGTGGCAGAGCGGTTAGACCGTTCGCCTACCACCTAGGCGGCCCGGGTTCGATCCCAAGGACCCGCATATGGTATTCGTGGTGGACGAAGTTATGTTTGGGGGATTTTCTTCGGGTTCTCTGGTTCCCTATTTCACCTGCATTTCATATCATGCTCTTCCTCACTCTCATACCTGGTGCTTGACTGACCACCCGCTTCCAGGTTTTCACTCTGTCCGATCTATAGGTTCCTGTGATCCCCGACAGACGTCTGACCCTAGGCACAGGCTTGTAAGTCCTACATAAGGGGAGGATAGTTAGATAAAGAAGAAGAAAATGACTTTTTTAATTTTGACAATTCTTGGTCAAGCTTTACACAAGCATTACCTTAAAATATTCATAGAAAGTGTTCAATTGCACTATACAGTTGAGAAGCTTGATTTTTGTTACGTATGAAAATGATAAATTTTAAATTTTGGGTACAGTAATAAAATGTTTTGTTGCAATAGGTAATGCAGTAGTCCGGTATTATCTGGCCTTTCCGTATATATTATTTTGTGCACAAAATACAGGGAAAATGTGCAAAACTATATCTTTCTCTTGAAGGTTTTCATAGCTTAGATATTTCCTTAAACACTTGGCTTATTATTTTCCCTTCCTTCATTAGGAGACCAACACCTTTGAGCAAACCAACAATTACTGTATAGAGCGTAAGCAGCTCTAGTTTTCTTGTTGCCTGCAAAATGAAATGACCCTGGGTAGTTTGCCATTCCATGGTGACGTAGTTCGATGAGAGAGCTAAGATAAGGCAGTGTTTTCCCAGGTTCTGGGGCAAATTAAATTGTGAGAAGGTAACATAGGATGAAGTAAAAGGGACCGTGACAGAAGCGTAAAGAGAGCGAGGAAGAGAGAGACAGTTCATGTAAAGTTCAAAGAGTGGAGAGGTCACAACGATTTTCACGGTACAAGGCTAAAAATAGAAGCTTCCCATTGTGAGATCGATGCTGCATGCCACTTTCTGGTGCATAAGCAGCTCATTAACACCGAGAAAAGAGCTTCCCTGGGAGAAAACTCCGTCCCCATTACATTTAACATCTAATTTACATTTCCCCCTAAGATTAGAACAAATAAACAACGTATATGCCTTATATAAGGGTCGCATGGGCGTTGCAGGGGTGTTTCTTAAAGGGGTACAAAAATATACACAGTTCTGTACAGAAGGATCGGTGGTACTTGACTGTTAAACTCTAACAACTGTCATTAACCTACTACACCGCGATATTAATGTTATAATTTCAATATTTGCTGAAAGCTAAAACTCAAAATAGAATTATCCAAATTGAAATCGTATTTTATTACAATTACCTAAACGCAATGTTTATGCTTAAAACGATATCTAGATAAATTGCCTACCAATTGCTCCCTCAATTTATATGAACTCCAGTTGGAGCTACAAAGAGTAAACAACAATGACTTAATAAATATATTTGTGTTCCACCATTCACTATAAACGTTTTTCTAAAATTTGATGAAATACAGCCAATATTAAATTAACACTGAACTTTCTGAGTGGTCAAACATATTATTACGGATTGGTGCAATGATTTAAATACATGGAAGTTTCACATGCCCTATATTCCATTGCTGTCCTTATTTTTCAGTTGATGGAAATACTAAACGCATAAATGCTGTTCTCTTTAGCCCCAAAGCCTCGTTGATTTTATCACCGTGAATTACTGTACCAATTGAAGAGGTGGCAACAACTCAGTGCATTGCATTATTGGGGAAAGCTGTGTGCAATGGATCTCACTGCAGTGGTTCCCTACTGCCCAACAGCTTGGAAACGATGAACCTGACAATTTAACTGGCAGAGAAAAAGAAATTCAATGCCTAATTGGCAAGCTCCATGCTCCCCAAAGTTCATAGAGGCAGTGAAACCGTTATGAGCACTAGAAAACTGCCACCTCGATCTATAGTCCAACGCTCTCTTAGTACAGAAGTAATACATGAATAGAATTTAAAGTTCATCCGGAATACTGTCAACACCGTGATTCTGGTTTAAAATCCGGTAGAGTGCGATGTAACTTTTCGGGCCTAAAATACTTAGCATGGCTTCCTTCGGAAGGAAAGTGAAGTCAATGGTTCTGCGTCCTAGATTTACGGCCCGTAAAAGAACTTCAAGCCTGATAAAGAGGCATCTGAACAAAATTAAGCAATCTTTCACGCACAATATAGGATTGAACGCTAAGAATCACAGCAGTTAAAGATTACACAACTAAAAGACTGAAGTTAGTTGGAAGTGCATCCTGAACGGAAGGTATGCTGTCAATGAAATCATAAGTTAAATTATTCCCACAACTGATAAGCGGACAGGGAGCTCTAAAACTAAGCCAGGACGGAAGGAATAAGGTTGAACTGTCACTGGATTGTAGGTTAGGGTGTGAGAGCCAAACCTCCACCATCCCTCGTGGAGTTTTGACGTTTGCAGACAGCACTCGTACTGGTTTTACCTGCCTAACCCCTGGCCTCTCTTGTTTTGTATTTTTTGTACTGCAAAGTATTCATGTAGATACAAAAGTTGAAGCCAACTGTTTTAGAACTTCTATGCCCACTGATAAGTAATGGCAGTTATGTTACGGTGGCTATGAACATCTCCGTCATATGTGGAGTAGTTGAAACGTCCGAGTATAGGTTTCACGGCTGCCAGGCGTATACCAAATGGTACAGATTGATTATTATATTAAAACAACCCTCGAAGTTAGAATGTGGTGGGAAACTGGACTACGATATTAGCTAATAAATATACGATTACGTCAGATAGTGGTTGTGTAGTATTTCACTGAGTATTCGAGGAGTGAGTGAGTGAGTGAGTGAGTGAGTGTGAGTGAGAGTGAGTGAATGAGTGAGTGAGTGACTGAGTGGTGATGTTTAAGGGCCCATCAACAACTGGGTCATTAGGGTCCGGTATTCGAGGAGAAAACGTTGAAATATGTGCAAAAAATTCTCGTATACACAGAGTTAGGAGCTATATATATTTAAGTATGGGCAAATACATTATCGTTATCCGGATAGAGACAAGGCGGAAACGGGTAGTGGTACAATAACACGGCTCTTGTCGATCCCCTTCAATTGACTGATTTAGCTTTCATATCGATCGCTGTTTCCTTGTGCAGTTTGTCCCACAATGTTTGCTTACCATCACTGGGCGAAGCTGTGAATACTCCTTGGGTGTAATGTACATGGTTCAGGCAATAAATAATAAAAAGGGTCTCAAACTGATCTTCCCAGAACTTTCATAATTCCAGGAATTCTGAAAAGCACTCTATGATACTAATTGATTGAAATAGCAGTTCTCGTTAGGTTGGTACTGTTTGTACAAGAAAAACAATTAAGCATCATATGAGTAAAATGGACAAGAGAATGAGTGAGCCTTTGTTTCAAAACGGTGATGTTCATGTGCCATGTTTTGTTTGTTCTTTGTTAATAAAGAGGAGATAAAGTAATCTGGTAAATTTTCTTGTATTCTGTTGCACAAAACCACTGTAATTGGCAGCGCCACTCATTTTTATATGTTTATAAACACTCTTATAAAGAAAACGAATCACGGATCTTCTGCTTCAAGCGCGGCTGCTCTAACCACTAAGCCACCATGGCAACCTGCCAGCATGTCATTAAATTCACCAATCGATTCGTATTTTGCCCGGTAGACCTCTAGTGAATCTTACATTGCATGCATTATCTAGCGAAGAAATTTGTTCAATAACATTCGTTATTGTTCACGTATCACTAAGTAAACCAACCCTACGCTCACAAACTTTTCCGCACCGTAATTGGCATTCGGATTACCAACTTCTGTCCTTCCCTCATACGTTTAGAAACAGTTTGATAAACGAAGCTGTTAACCTCCCTATGTTATAATTTTGCTCCTTCTTGCAGGTCGCAGTAAAATTGTAGTCAAAAATCAAAACTACTACAAGAGGAAGAAAATGGTGATAATCCATATGACAAAGCTAACTAAAAATTAGCTTGGGTATGTTTTGGTTTTGGGTGAATAACGGATAACGTTCATTGTATGTATGTAAATAGGGATCACTATGAAACGTGGTGTATACGCTGAATCTGTGGCTTAACGGATCATCTAAGCATCAGGAGGGTTATTACGGGTACAAATTAAGAAAATTATATTATACATAAAATATTCTGAGGAGTGTCTTTTCATAATCCCTAATACAATAAATATTTAAGGTACACCAGCAATTGTTATTCACTACTGCTCCTAAACTGAACCAGTTACTGTTTCATATATTAAATATTTTATTACATTTAATGTCGCTTTCTCATCGTGGTAAACAATACAAGCATTAAAGTAGATACAATGTTATATACAATTTAAATTATTGTATATGTTTGAAGTTATAGTACTATCTCGGAGAAAACAGTTTTACTGCCGGTTCTGGAAACATCAGCTAAACATGCATGTTCCAGAGGCAGTGAGAGAGAGGGAGAGGGAGAGGAAGAGGGAGGGAGAGGGAGACGGACGGAGAAAAAGGAATAGGTAAGGATCAGGGAGTGGCAGTAGGTGAAGAAGGGAGAGGAATTTAGGGAGAGCAACTGAAAGAGTGCACGAGTGTTTTCCAGAACGAATGAGAGAGGGAAATATGTGGAATGAGAGAGGGCGATGAGGATTAAGACAGAGCCAAAGGGAGACGAATGAAAACAGGTAGAGAGTAAGGGCAAGACAGAGAAACAGAGGGAAGTTCGGATTAAAACACTTTGCTGACAATTACTTTACTCCTCTTCTGAGCAACATATTCTGAAGCGTAAGGGATTTATTGGTCGGGTATCCATTTCAAACCCTGGTTTGAAGAATGCGCCTGAGCTTCTATTTTCAGGGGAACGGAAAGGCTCAGGTAGTGCTGCACTACTAGTCAGAACAACAAAAACTGAGGAAGCTGTATGTGCTGGATACATAAATAATGGTACTGTGAATGTTCCTGCAGATAAGCACAGCTTGACTCACAGGAAACACAGCAGGATAAACCATATCTCCTGTAGGCGCGACAGAAAGCCATGAATATGTATGTTATTGGAATCAATGAAGTTAACACAGAAATGTTTAAAAGGCAAACCGACGTTTCTTCTTTTCTAGAGCAGTAGCAAAATAAGCATCCATTGCAATGATTGTCACGTCTTGATGTTAATTCCATACATAACTGCAGTTTCTCAAGGAAAATTAAATTAAAACTCAGGCACACACTGATTGTTCAAATACCTTTGTTATCTAAACTATAACTGTAGGTGTGGAGCGAGTTTTACTAGACTATCTATGACAAACCTTGATCTGGTAAGCACATTTGCTGTTTAATAAGGTTAAAGCGCTACTTTCGTCCTAAAGTTTCGCTATCTCGAAAAGAGCACGATTTAAGTGCAATAGTTGAACTATTATTATTAAAAAGTGCCTGGGCGACTCTCTTCCCTTTTATTCACTCACTCACTCACTCATTCACCTCACTCACTCACTCACCTCACTCACTCACTCACCTCACTCACTCACTCGCTTACTCACCTCACTCACTCTCTCACTCACTCACTCACCTCACTCACTCATCTCACTCACCTCACTCACCTCACTCACGTCACTCACTCACCTCACTCACTCACCTCACTCACTCACCTCACTCACCTCACTAACCTCACTCACTCCCTCACTCACCTCACTCACTCACTCACCTCACTCACTCACCTCACTCACTCACTCACCTCACTCACTCACCTCACTCACTCACCTCACTCACTCACTCACTCACTAACTCACATACTCACCTCACTCACTAGCTCACTCACTCACTTACTCACCCACTCACTCACCTCACTCACTCACCTCACTCACTCACCTCACTCACTCCCCTCACTCACTCACTCACTCACCTCACTCACTCCCCTCACTCACTAACTCACTCACTCACTAACACACTCACTCACTTACTCACCCACTCACTCACCTCACTCACTCACGCACTTCACTCACTCACCTCACTCAGTCAGTGTAGCCATTTATTTATTTGTCTGTCTGTGTCTGTCTCTGTCTATTTATTCACTCATTCGTTCGTTCATTCATTCATTTATGTTTGTAAAATCGTGATACTTCGAAGAAGGAGCAGAGAAAGAAATGTGACTGTGTTTAGTAAAAGAAAACTGAGTAGAGAGAATCGTGTGAATGTAATACTCTACATTTCTATTCCAAACATATAGAAATTGTATGAACTATTCGTAGAAGAGGGAATAAAGAAAAAGGTGCTTTTGTATTTCATAAAAGAAAAATTAGTAAAAAAAAAAAACCATGCAAATATTACACGTTGTATTTATATTTCAGACGTATAGAAAAATAAATTGAGTTGTTTGTAGATGAAGCAGTAAAGAACGACTTGTGAATGTATTATGTAAAAGAAAAGCGAGTAGGGTAAAACATGCTAATGTAATATGATGAGAGATAAAATGGATTGAGTAAAACTTTCTCCATGAAAAAAAAAACACTTAGATGTACCGGTTTTCATGGCGATCGACCAAACGGTTTTTGAGTTTAGTGATTCTTCAACATACAATTCATACACTCTATTATAGCAAATTGTATGAACTGTATGTTGAAGGACCAGTAGAGAAAGTAGAGTGAGTAGAGAAAACCTTGTGAAAGTAACATATTATATAGTAAGATGGATGCTATAAGACCTTCTCCATGAAAAATATATATATATATATATATATATATATACTGAATTTCGCGGTGATTGGTCAAGCGGTTTTGGAGATTAAAAATTTTTTGTGTAAAATAGCGTTTTTTTTTTTAAAAAAAATTGTTTATAGTAGTGAGTAGAGAAAGAGATATGAATTTCTTACCTAAAAGTCAGTATAGAAAACAGTGTGAATGTAGTATGTGTCATTTCCATTTCAAACATGCATAAAATTGTATGGTTTTTTTGTAGAAGAGCGGATAACATTTTTTTGGTAAAATCGCGTTTTTTCAGGAAAATTGTTCGTAGAAGAGTGGGTAGAGCAAAAGATGAAAATCTTTTCCCTAAAAGTTAGTAGAGAAAACAGTGTGAATGTAGTATTTATATTTCAAATATTCAGAAAATTGTATAAATTATGTGTAGAAGAGGGAATAAAAAATGTTGCTTGTGGAATTTTTTTTTTTTTTTTTTTTTTTTTTCCCTCAGGAAACACACCTATATAGTTAACCTTAAAAAGCAAAAACTTATCTGAATACAAAATTTGACCCAAATCGTTAGACGCTCTGAAACTCCCAAAACATGATTTCTCGGACATGGGTTCCTGCCTGAAAAATAATCATTTGGCCGACGTAGACAATATATCAAGTGTTGTCGATGTTTCTTGGTACATCTAAATATTTTAGTAGGCGTAATTACGTATTATATGAAAAAATCACACATTTCCCTCCTTGTGATTGAAGTTCAACACTAAATTCTTATCCTATATAAGCACTAATATTTATGCAAGAAAATGCGGGTATTAATGAAAGGGAAATACATACCAACTCTTTTTACTTTCATCCACTAACATATCATTTTTGGATTTGGAATAGAAAAAAGATTGTCAGTTTTCAAATGCTTCGTTTGCACTGTGTTTAGCTTGGGAATAAAATAAGCTATATTGAAACCCCTTTAGTAAGTTAAAATGCCAATACTTTGCTCTATCTTATAATGGACCATTCAGCTTACCAGTGATGTTTTGTTGGAATGTATAATTGTTATAAATGTACATTTATGTCTAAACGTGTTAGTCTTGTCACCATTATATTACTGCTATCGTCTGATGTACAGTATATGCGCGTTACTTTTGATTACCTTACTGGGGACTAGTTTTCTTAATTCATTTATTTGGTAGAAGTGCAAGTTACCCATATCGTTCTGTTAATAAAAAAGGCTTCGTTCAGCTTCACGGTGCTTAAGCTTCAGAGATGATTAACTCTCCGAGGTCGTTTATTGTGGAGAAATGCAGAAGGAGTTACCAGAAATAGTTTCTTTTGGACGCAAGGAAAAGTTAGCTTCACTTCTAATGTGAATCAGTGGCGTGTTCGTTCACACATTGCTTAACATCAATATTTAAGTCTAAAATTGGAGTTAAATGAACAACCCCGGTCCCTTCTTTGTATTCAGTGCTTGAAATGGCACTCAGAATTAACTGGATAATAGTATAAAATACAATAGGAATATCTCACTCTTCGTTGCGGCTATTTAATAGTCCGTTTAAAGATTGCTCCTCAAAAATACTGCTACAAAATGTATGTAGTTTTATTAACACTCCCATCCCCATATGAAGTATTTCTTCCTAAAGATATCCCCAGGTACCCTCTAAGTACTTAAGCAGTACCTTCCAAGAGCTCCTTGATGAATGATAAGAGTAACTCGGGGAAAAAGTCAATGGATCTTCAAACAATAGCACAACCTAAAACTGTAAACGTATGCTTGGGGTATATTTCATAGGAAATTTACAGGTTAATTAAATATTGCATAGCCAAAGTTGTGACAAATTACGAAAGCTGCAACTACAATCCACTTTTATCCGAGTATAAAAGCATATCTAAGGAAATTCAAAGAATCTCGTTAATCGCATCGTTCAAATGGCATTTGTACAAAATTACTGAATAGGAAGAATAAAGAAATAGTTTCTTTTTTAGTTTCTGTTGGCTTATTCTCCTACACGCCCGATAGGACGGTTGTATTCCTCGTTGGTTGGTACTGACATGGAAAAACTAAATTAAGCATGATTCACGAGCACAAGATGGAATCCAGAGTTGTAGTTATGTAAAGTAATAACTTCCATTAGACGGACAAACTGGCGATATGACGCCAGTAACACATATTGCAAATCAAGGCAACAGTGTAATCATTGTTGATGTCCTCGTTAATTACTCGTTTGTACGTAATGTGACCATACGTGTCCGAACCGCAAGTAATGTAATCCTGTTCTACACAGATAGAAAAGCGCGACTGTTGATCCCCTTACGCCACCTAGTAGGACTAACTAAAGTAAGTCACAGAATTCCATTTCTATGGTTTTCATAGCTTCATCTATATCGCAACAAAGGAAGTTTCCAAGGCCAACGTGTTGTAGCTAATTGTTGCGCCAGGTCGGGCAGGTTAGTGTTTCTTGAGTTTCTGTAGCAGCCATGTTCAACTTTGTCTCTTTGGAGACGCTTACGTAATAAGCGGCTACTCCCCACTCCACTCTTTCAGTCGGAGGCACAGACGGTCAGTTTCCAGTGATGGACAAAAATAGGCGATTCCATGGCAATTTCTAATGCATACCTTGAATTTTCTTAGTATATTCCCAGAAGACTTCTTCAATCTGGATAATTTTTGCATAAATGGTGAACAGTAAGAGACTGACAAAACCTTACTAAACAAAAAATCTGGATCTCGTTAAAACATACAATTTATGTCACATACTTCTTTTTTCCCTTTTTAGTGGACCGTTTCCGAGATATTCGGTATTATTTGTTTGAATTTGTCAGTACTTATACTTTCTCAAACAGGGATATGTTATTAGTTATTCTTTATCTCTTGGGCTTGCAAGGAGAACGGAATTTCAAAGCCATCGCATAGCCACCAGCTGTTTAAAACATTTCACTATCGCTTAAAGGCTACTGTATTTCCATATTCCCCTTGCACCTATAAGAAAAGCAGCAATAAGATAGTATATGAAATTACTTATGTCAATTAAAATGCAGTATGTAGAGAAGTATTTGCAAGAATAGTGTGTATAAGAGTGAGTATAGCTCTACATACATCTGCGAACAGAGTTTCTCCAAGTTGAACTGTACTAAAAGTCTGTATCGCAATTGGTTACGCGACGATCACTGGTGGATCTTCTAAGACTATGCGCTTCGACTACTTTATCGCCAAATATTGATAGCCTTCTTAAACGTAAGCAGTACCAAAGAAGTCATTTATGAAGAGATGCTTATCGCATAAGATATGAAAGTGTTTTCATACATCAAATGCAACGTATATAAATCACCAAAACCGCCCCTGCAACACAATACACGGCCCGGGGTTAATGAGTGGCAAAGTCCGCATATAATGGAAAGAGGTAAACTCAACCTCCGTCTTTTTCAAGCGTTGGACATCACTGTTCTATGACCACCTCTGGAGCGTGGTGGTTGCGTGTCTGCCTCATGTCCAAGAGGTAGCGAGTTCAACTCTCACTTAGGGTTATCCGGTTATCCGGATAAGGTTTCTTCCGCGGTCTTTCGTTATCCTCAGAAGACGAATGTAGCGTAACTTAAAGCTCTATATATCTCGGGTTCATTTGAACATCATTTAACTCATTTCATTCATTCACCATCCGATATGACACTACGTTGGAAGACGTTAATTACAAAAAAATCGCTATTGTATAACCTCCATAGTCCCCGCTCAGTGGACTTGTCTCTTATTTATATCCGAGCGAGATGGTACACCTTCTACAACAAATTTTCCGTTCATTTCCTGTACCCATTATTTCCTTTCATGTTATATGCTTCAGGGTTGTACGTCCAAGCGACGGCGGTTAGTATGTTGTGGTAGATCGATGGAATTTGCGCTGTGGAAAGATTACTTCCTGGTGCTTGGTTGAACTGCTAAGGAGTGTCACATACAGACGAGGTTTCCATGTTTGCGGATAACTAAGACAGGTTCATTTGGCGTCAGAATTTCTGATAGTTTGGAATAGTTTGGTCCCGTCCTTACTAGCGCACATCTTTGTCCGGATCTGGTCGTCCTTCGGTTTTCTCCTTCATCCCTCCATCCCAGGGGTCATGTCAGAAGCACACAGGAGGTCACCATGACCTAGGAGTGGTGTTTCGCGTCACTCCTAACTTCTCATTCCTCGTTCCTTCTCGACTGGTCAACCTCATGCCGACTAACCCTGCGTCACGAGATGAATGTAACCCTTTTTCGGCTCTGTCTCTCTCTTTCTCTCGTTCGCTCGCACGCCACTGTTACACATTCACGTGAATGCAGATGAGCTCAGCAAATGAACAATTCAGGATTGCTCATTCCTGAACCATCTAGTTATTCAGAACTTTCTTTACATCTGACAAAAAAAATATGGGCTTTATTGCCTGTTCTAGAAGCTTCCTTAGCCGCTCACTTAATTATTTGCCCTAAGCCAGCTAGTCGTTGACGTCGCCCAGATAGAGGATCGACAAGCTGCGCGGAGTTTCCATGGTGCACTACCTTTGTATTTTACCTATGGTAAGTCAGTATTCTCACAAGCCCTAATTCTACAGCCCTAATTCATTCCTTGGCAAGATTGTCACGAGCTAAGATTAGAACAGGTTTAAACCTTTGAGTATTTCACGTGTTCAATATATCACCTATCATACGAAGTTGATGTTGCAAGGATAAATAATTGTCTTACGCACTGATTATCCGAGTGAGATGGTCCACGGTACTGGTTGAAGCTCTATTTGGGAGGTCTCTGATTCGATTTCCTTTAGATCGGCCATTCTGTCTGTGATTTTTTGTTCAGTTTTTCTTGTTTGGAAGGCAAATGCTTGGGTGGCATAAATAATACCGCCACTTTTTCTGTTCTCCAATTCCTTATCCTGTTTTAAGGTTGAACAATTAGGCGAGTGGACAGTGGGGGAGGCGTATGGCGATGGAGGTTGCTTTGTGGAAATGTCTTCCCGGACATTCCGTGGGGACAGACCTAGGTCTGTACGGACATCCGCCGTCATCAGCATTTACCATTTACAGCCTTTAGGGACCCTGCCTATGCACGAGCCTACCAACCGTAATGTGGCCATCCCCTGTCCTTTGCTTCGCCCCTTCCAGAAGCACGATAGGTGACTGTATCTTAAGTGTCGAATCCTCCTGAGCTTGCTCTTAGTCTTAACCACGCAGTGATTAATGACGGAATCGTCAATAATCTTTTACTAACATCAGAGATTTTAGGCACTTTGTAACTTACATTTTTAATTATGTCATCTCCTTTTATTTTAAGCACTCGATTTCTTTGTGTAATTTCTGAATTTTTATTGCCAGCAATCAACAAATCAAGCTATTATGATGATTAGCAAATCAGCTGCAATTTTATGTGACTTTGACAACAAAGAATGGTTGTGTTACTAAACTATTAATTTTGGAAGCAAATATGAATAGCAATTATACATTTTATTCTCAATCGCAGTTTATAGAAGATTGTGTAAATACCGATTTTAATTATTTCAGCTATCTAGTATGCCAAAACCGAGTGAGGTCCTGCCGTGACATTATGTACAAATCACACCCGGGAGGGCACGGGTTCAAAAACTCGGGAGTGGCCAATCTGACCGAAGGTTTTTTCTTGGTTTTCCTCGGTCGCTAGGTGAATGCTGGGCTGGATAATTTGATCCGCGAATGTTCCTACCATTCCTTTTATCCCTACATCTAATTGCCGTTTTCATCACAATACCACACATTGAGCTGATTACCCATGCTAGATGTGTTATGATCCAAAGTTTGCTTGTTCCCGGTTACTGACCCAAGACACTGGCCTGTATGTCCTTTAGGGTGTAAGGCCTACAAAGAGCACGATAATCCATTGAAGAAGAAAACGTTTGCTATTAATCCACAAAGATGGATGGGTAATTATTAAACTTACTACATTTTTAAAATGTTTTCCATTTATGATTGTGTTACTAGGAATCAGAGTCGCCTAAGATATTTATGGTTTGAATTAACTACAGTACCCAATTGAGTGTCACGGGTGTTCCAAAACTATACAAAATATTACGGCGGTGTAGATTCAATCGATAATAGCAATTTTATCAAATTGGCTAGCGCTGGAGACATAGACTGCTCAAATTACATAAAATCGTTTAAATACCTTATATGTTCTTTTTAATCAGTTGACATATCATTAGAGTAATCGTTAAGCAGTTATTGCATTGAGGGCTATTTCCCTTCCTTTCCTACTATTTTTCGATTTTATTAGTTATTTTGTATGCTTTCTTCTGGGCAACATGTCTCTTCCAGAGAGTTCTGATTAAATTATATGCTTTACTGCATTCTGTTATATCTGTGGCAACTACTGTGAATGAAAGCAAAGCAAAACACCAAACTTCGTAAAGTAAGCATACCTGGCAACAATTTAGTACGAAATCAGAAGAGTAATATAAGCAATAGTCACCCCAAGTAGGTTGCAAAGGTGATGTTAATGCCACATCACTTTGTTGACCAGACATTGCCCGTGACGGTGACAGAAGAAAGCATTATAGTGAGTGATTGTGAAAGCGAGGGTGATGGCGATGATAGAGCAGTTGTCGAAATGACTGACGCATGAAACCGGAGTACAAAAAGAAATAATGTCCAAGCACTACTTCTTAGCCCTTCTAGCTGAGAGGCAATAGATCCAACTACTCTGCCACAGTCAGTTCTTTGCTAAAGTTTTCAGCAGGGGTTCTGTTCCATAGAGCGAAGAATTTCCAATATCATTGCTCACATCAATCCACAACTATCCAATTTATGATTTTTCTGGTTACATCTGCTTGTGGGATAGAAGAGCAATACAAGTTGATTGTGGGAAAGTAATGGGCCATTCAAGATAAAATACGACTAGGTGCAACATACACTACAAACAAGCTGCTGGGGGCCTCAGAGAAAATAACTTTTCCACCGCTGAATATGAAGCAGATGCTAAATCTACAGGGGCCCTGAAAAAACATGGCGACCCTTCATATACATCTGTTAAGTTTTATTGATCTGCGTACGAACAGTTTCAAAATGGACCATTGAATTCTTCATAGGCTCATTATGTTATGAATGAACCAAGTTTCATAAGTGTTATGGCTGAAGAGTAGTTTCTTTTCTCCAAATGTAACAACTTACTGGATAATTATAAAGCTGAGAGCTATGAATAAATCGTATAAAACAATAGGTTCTTTGACTTTAAAAAATATGTACTAATACCAGGATAAGATAAACTGTGTTCATAGTCATGTTAATCTATTTCCATGTAAATTTGATGATTGTAGTAGTAACGATGGGACAGGTTCAATCAAATTAAGTGAATGGGAGCAACACAACAAGTGTGAAGGCTTACTACCACTAGAAGCTTCCAAAAAGCATTCTTAGTTTATAATTATGACCAATTATTTCATTATACTGAAGCAGTGCTTATTATTACTTAATTAGTCTTGTGCAGTCTGAATGTAATTTTTCTGTTATTTCTGAATAGCCTATACCTCAGCTTATTCGTTCTGCATTTTGTATTTCATTGACACATTCATATTACCATGCAGTATAAAAACGAAATGCTATCTTTTTGAACGCCGTAACAAAGCACTCTCAAAATGGCTTTCAGATGATTATTGGCAACGATATTGACCAGTTTAATATTTTATCAATGAAATCAAAGCATCTCAAGTAGAAGTGAGTCCCAGTGCTCTCCTTAGGCTCTGCCATGGATGGTTCGTTTCTTTACGGTATCTAATTAAAATTGTCTTAATGATGACAGCTATGCGCAACTAACCATGATAAAACCAGTAATACTTCTTCGCCCAAAGCATCTCAATGAAAACTATTCCTTCACTGAGAACAAATCTGTTTGCGCATTTAGCTGATTGTTCTGTTTTTGATTTAGTCATAAGTATGGACAGTGACAGTATCACTTACGAGTCAAGACTATCTGAGATTTTTATGTCAATGTTAACGTATTTAAATGACAACGGCTATGCCATATCTCCAGTCAAATAGACCACAGCTGTATGAAATTACTCTTACTGTGATTATAACCAATACACACATTTAAAGGGACATCTTTGACACTTTGCTACATTTATATATTTATGTACACAAAAAAGGACAGGTGAAACAAATATTTTAGCAGAAGTAGCACGATTAATAAAATTGGACACTGTGAAGCTAGACACCATATCTTGCTGACTTCTGGGAGTCGAATTGATTCCAAAACTACTAACAATTTTGCCGCAGACTAAGCTTTTGGAGTAACTGAATCTAAATGTGCCGGGTAACTTCTGTTATCTTGAATTAAGCATCCTATACATTAATGATATATTATTTCAAACAGAAATAGTCATCTATCATTTTTCTGGGAACAGTGATATACAATGAGATAAACTGCGTTCGTAACCATACATCCCAATAGCTTGTTACCAATAATATCAGCATTAATATGGTTTATGCAAATATAAATGTATCAAGCTAAGGTTACTTTGTCCCAAACCGAGCAGGACGGCTCAGGCGGTAACGTCTGTGACCCGCATTTGGGAGCTCGCAGGTTTGAGCACACATAACTCCTGGTATTCGATTAATAAGCTTCAATTCCTTCTAGATAATTAAAGTTCTGCTAAAAGACTACAACGTACAAATGTTATGAGACCATATTTAATGTACACGTATATTACATAGCAGTGGGCAAACCCCAACACATAAGGTTCTGCAACCTGCTTGACACAGAACACGTGCTTTGGGTAGGAGATGTGAAATGAGCGCTATTCCAAGTCAAGGCCACGATTACAGTCGTAATCACATGCGTTCTGCCCATGGCTGCTTTACAAGACACTGCACTTCACCTTTAAAGTAGCTTAATGTTATAATAGCCACTGTTTCAGTTTTTTAAAGTGATAGTATGGGCTTAAGCGCCACTGAGGAGTTTAACCTTTTAACCCCTCCTTTCGTTGTTTTAACCTTGCTATTGGGTGTTCATGAACAGCATGATGTACAAAGTTGCAACAATGTTATTAAAATATATTGGAGTTCAATATAACTATAGTTTATGATATGGTTGTTTGCACACTTGATGTGTGTTTAAATTAAATTACCTAAATTATTATGTGATCAAAATTAGTACCGGAGTTCATCCTTTAGTATAAGATAACAAAGCAGTAAACTTATGATGGCCTGAGTTTGAAACACCGCTGCTCCAGAATACGTTTGTTTTCTAGCGGTAATTCACCCGGCCACTGGAACAGAGCCAAAATATTACGTTTTAATGTGCCTGCAGCTTTATGCACTTGTGCAACATTTAGTAAGAAATGCTAGTTTAAACCAAGAACAGTAAAGCATGTTCAAGAAGGGTGAAAGAAGTGTTACAAAAGTTCGAGGGGCGAACAGTTCATTTGAGCCCTTTCATGCATCCTGCATTAAAATCGGTACTGATTTTAAGCACTAATACTCGATATCTAGTTTATAAAAAGCTCTAAAGGGGATAGCTTGTTCACTAAGTTACGTTCTTATAGTAATTTTCTATGTATAAACGCATAAACCAATCGTGTTTTGCTCATAAACTTTAGATTTTTCGGCTTCAAATTCTGACAGCGGCTGGAAACTCGTACATTGCTTTTTCAATAGAGATTATGTAAACTTCACTCGGTATATGCTTCTTTAAATGTGTTGTATTGTGTGACTTATCATCCTAAAAAAAATGTTTTTTCTGTATATTTTGCAAACTGCCCCGTTATTATTAGTGCTGTTTACTTACAAAGAATTCGATACTTCACTCTTATTTAATTCAATATTACTGTTACATTTTGGTAAAATTAAATACTGTGAAGCCGAGCTCGGCGCCCAACAGGGGACGGGGACGGCTGCTTCACGTCACATCCCGGGCCGGCGAATGGCAAATGCGTTCAAGCAAAGGCTACCTCTCGCCACTGTTTGTGTGTACGCGACCAGCTACAACGAACGCGACAGCACCAAAAGGGGTTTTATCCAGAGATTTTGAGAAAGATCTGGCCACGTCATCACGGCGTATTTGTGCAAGTTGACAAAGTTCCCTGTGAGGTCATCCCCTGTATATAAGGAGGCGAGGGAACAGCAGAAGAGTTAGAGTTAGAATTACAGAGATCAGCTGGTCAGTGTGAAATAAAGCTAGGCAGCTGTGTGTGTTTGTCCTCGAAAAAGATACTTCGGTCGTCTGGAAGAAGATTTCACGAGCGTCGAGTGACTCCATCGTCGTAGTTAGTGTATGAGAGGCAGAGAAGTGGAGAAAGATACTGAAAGGACTAAGGCTAGGTTGCGAGAAGTAAAAGTTGTGAATTGTGTTAGCATGAAAGGTTGTAGACTGTTAACGACGAGAAGAAAACTGTGTATTTGTGATAACCTTTTAGAAGACAATAAAGTGACAGAAAAGTGACCGGACTAATTTTGTCATTTTGTCACAATATGTATGGTAATTAGTCGTGCTGTATACTTATAAGGCACATGCGAGTTTGACTTGCGTAAACAAAGACTGACAGATGGAAAGATAGACAACATATTTCCATGCACTGTATAGGTATTATCTCTTAATTTCTGGTTTGTTTCTCTTGTTTTTTTTTTTTTTTTTTTTTTTTTTTTAATTAACGTCCTCCAACATTGCGTCATATCGGACGGTGAGTGAATGAAACGGGTGAAATGATGCTCAAATGAGCCCGAGGTCCATGGAGCTTTAAGTTACCCGACATTCGTCTTCTCAGGATAAGGGAAAACCTCGGAAAAAACCTTACCCGGATAACTTACCCTAAGCGAGATTCGAACTCGCGACCTCTTGAACGTGAGGCAGACACGCTAACCATCACGCTATCGAGGCGGGCAGTGTTTGTTGTTTTTGTTTCTCTTGGGTTTACTGATTTCAAACACTGCAGTATGTAAATGTAACTAGCGAGGATGAATGATCAACCCAGGTTATTGCATAAACGCATGAGCAAAATCAACTCGATTCACAACTCAGTTAACAATACATGTTACATAGGTTCCTCCATTTCTTTCCTCATTGTTTTTCGTCTTTTTATTTGGATACAGGAATCTATGGAATTATCAGTCACAGGAAACGCAGTCAAGGTGTACCAAGAACATAGTCCGACAAATATTTGAAGACACGTGCGAGGCAATAAGGCAAAGTATCGACTCCTTTCATTATTTATCTAACATCTAGATGCTAATGCAACACCTTTCAATAAAGCAAAATTTAAAAGTATCGAAGGTTTATGTCAAATTATTAGACATACTTCAACACCACCAAGTATCTATAACAGTGGTATTCAACCTGTTTTCTCCGCGTACCCCCAAAGACAATTGTGCATTTCAACCCGTACCCTTTGGCCTAGCCCTAGTTGCCTTTAATTCAATTTATATATAACCATAATATCTAAAATGGGTTATAATATTTATAACTTATTTAATACTACACAAAGAAGGATTAAATTAAATTTTATGTATCACCTAAGAAGACTTCACGTACCCCAGATTGAGCGTCACTGATCTAGAATATCGAGGTATCGACGGTATGGAGGTCCTATCCTAGTTATAACCAAATATTCATCCATGGATGCCGTCGCTTATGGAAGTGGCCATATAATGGGAACTCTTGCTAAGTTTAGTACTACATGAGCTCAAGATAATTCTAGCTAATGCGACTCGTATATCAGCAATTTGTAAATAGGGATGGGGACTGTAATGATATAGGATTAAGTTGATGTGCTACAGACTATGCGTTGGTATTACAGTGGTTGAACTATACCACACTTGCATACAAGACTGTTTTTATATGGCTCTGCTTCAGTCAGATGATGATTTCACACACCTAGAATAGACCTACTTGCCCAGCAAAAATGAGAGATAAAATCTGCTTTACGGCTTCGAGACGTTCGCTCTGAGGTTTCACGTTTTGCAGTTGTCTGAAGTGAGCTTAGATGGAATAAATGAAAGCGCCTGGAATTATCAACTATTCCTGACTGGGAAATTTGCAGAAAAGCCTTAGTTTGGTATCTTGGTACGGCTGCTAGGTCATGCGAATTATGCAATATGCTGTTTTTCAACAAGCTACAATATCATTAACGTTTACACAGCTGTATATCCCTGGCAACCACCGTTTAGTAGTACCTCAGACAAACCAACTTGTTCGCCTTATGCTTTCCGTTCGAGCACATCATTTCCTACTCACGTTTCATTTTGTCTATAAATCTGATGGCTTTACTGAATGTTGCCATGGCTTCAGTTCTGCACCACGCATTGGCAGGACTATAGGCAAAGTTAACCCTTTAATGACTGACCACACTGAAACCCAAACTATTTCTTTTAAACTTTTTTTTTGTACGTAGTGAATGCTGTGTAACATGGATATTTAATTTTTATAAAACTTTACTATTTTCAAAGGCACAGACTGTTCGTAAAAAGGGAACGTTGGGTATTTAATGCATAAAAGTATCAATTCACAAATTTATTGTAAACCAACGTGTATTTGTCGTTCAGATGCTGACCACACCATTTAAAAAGAACAGAGGCACTTATATTGCTTATATAAATCCCAGATATTCAACAAATTCACTCCATAAGAAAATTATCCTGGTAGTATATTTTATGCAGCCCCTTCTCACACTTTCAAACGGTGTCACTCAGCCGACTTCATGAATGCTAATTCTGCTCTTATAGAAACACGACATTCACATTTCATCCCAAGTTTTAAATTATAGCATTACTTAAAGAAGAACACAAACGTGTTCCCCAAAAGGGAACGTTGGGCATTATACTGTTAATACCTCTAAAAGCTACATAAAACAGAGCGCAATGCAAATTTATAACTTTATCCAAAGTAAAGGATCGTACAGGCCGCCGGAGTAGGCTCATATTCACCCGGCTACCTGTGCCTAGGTGTAGCTAACGGAACAATAGCGCATTCAGAACAATATGCATGCTTCCCTGCTCCACAGGATTCGTTTAACCCTTTCTCAAGTAGGTACCTTTTCCAGAACGTTTGCTTTGTATTCGGGGCCACGTATTTAAGCAGCTAGCTACTGTCCGGTGTGGAGAGTATGCACTTGACATTGACAGTTGAGTTGGGTAAAGTTCAGTTTAGTTCAGATCAGTTTGTTAAGAAGTGGATAGTTTGCAGTAGTTTAATCGTGTTTCGATACCACAGATCAGTCGTGCTTTGTTCTGAGTGTGTATAACAGTGTCTCAGGGGTCATGTTTGTTCTATACTAAACGCTTAAGTGATAAATAAAGAGTGATTGGCACAACTGGTGTTTTCATTTGTTACAGTATAAATAAAGTACCTCAGAGATATCTTTGTTTTGGTCGTGTGTTTGCTACAGCTCATTTACGTGACAGTGGGGGTGCATATTCAGCACTGGGGGATGATTAATGTGGTGAAACAAGATAAGATACTGCAGCAAGGAGGGACCTTTGTGGTTCGCTGCGTCAGACTGGTACATTTCAGTTTTAGCCTTACCCTCCTCAGGAAGGGCCTAAGGTACTAATTACAGTTTATATGGCACCTTAGTTTAGTGGTTAGCTTTGGATAAGTGCCATTTTTATATAAAGCACTTCAAATGGGTCGAAATAGCAAAATATTCAAAATATTCCGTGATCACGTTTCCAATAAGCAATTTTCTTACCATAATTGGTCATATAGTAAATGAAGCGATTCACGTCAACGATAAACACATTATTTTATGATACATCCAATCCCGGTTATTTCTTACCTTTCAAGCGGACGGGAGTTACACTACGCTGGGCTGTTTTTATACATTAGATCAGGGCCTGTCAAATCTTAAAATCGCACTGAGTGCAATCTAAGGTGCAGAGCTTCCTTGCACTGTGAATCGTGTCGACTCACTTATGCACGGTTCAACTCGCGAAGCCAAGAATCGAGGGGACATGCCTTGATAGACAGCTTATCAGTGAAATATATGCGTGCAATACAAATACCTAATAATGGAACAACTGCTCCAAAGGAAGTAAAGAATTCCGAAAGTCCATTTAAATCAGAGTGGGAACGTGCCGATGCTTACTAAATCACTAAAACAAACTATCAGATTTGGTATTACACACCAAATGAACCATTTTAACACTGTGCACCGCACGTAAACGTTACGCAGTGAGGAGTAAACAGCACGTAAAGTGAGGAAGAGGGTAACGGCAAAGCGAATGAGAGAGAAGCGTAAGGAGAGAGCGAGTAGAGGTTTGCACCGAGGTCAACTTTTCCTACTCGCTTTTTGCACCTTGCGCCGTGCAATGCAACGGTGTATGCACCCCTGAAAGGCCTTGCAGCAGGTGATTACCGCGTTATCACTATCCATTGTAAAGTACTGCCAATAAAAAATGAGAGTGTTTTCAAGCATAGTTGCTGATTGTAGAACTACGAAAAGTTGGCTGCAGTGTCTAAAATAGCAGATTTAAGAGATTAAAGCACTTAAAAGGCGGTGGCAATAGTTAGTACTCGAAGATACACACATCTGCATAACTTGAGCTTATTAAGCTTCATTTGTTGTGTTGAAAGCGAAATCACACAAAGTTGAATGAGCATGCAGACATCTGAACATCTGTTGCACTTTATTCCTTTACTTTAACTCTCACAGCGATGTACGTGTATTCTACCAGATCGCTCACCTAGTTTCGTTCCTCAGCCCTCTCCGTTCTCTGCCTTATCTTTGTTTCCTCCTCAGCAATTCAGATCACGCCAAAGTTTGTCTCTGTTAACTTTAATCTCAAGCTGTCAGGACAGGTTTCCTGTTATTGCGCCCTTAGCATTTACCAAATCCTTTCCCTTGTTTTATACGAAGCCGGCGTCCACATTTCAAAACAGTCAGCAGATTTGAGTGTTTCTTACACGGTAGGACTTTCGCAATTCTAATTTGTGTTTAACGCTTTGGTTCAACAGAATCCGCTAAATATCTTGAACAAAATGTAGTTTTATTTCAATTTTCCTCAGATGCGGCTGAGGCGAAAAGTTAACTAGGTCAATACGTCCATGAGCAGCCCAGGGAGGCATACTGGCAGAACACACATGCTCTCGTGGCTAAAGTAACTAAATTTTAAAGAATTTGAAGCCCCTAGGCTTACCTGTTTGGGGATCGAAGTCATTAAAGATCTGCCTTATTCGCAATAAAAGACCCCAAGTAGCCCGTGATTTCCATATTCAACAAAAGCGGATAGAACTTTACCAACATGAATATGAAAAAGGAAACCCTCAGCTCCACCCAAGTTTTCAAATTTTTGGAAAAATTGATATAATCTACGATCATTTGGAGGAATAGGGATTTTCAGTTGTGAAGAAATATTCTGAACCCCTTCAAATCTTATTGCTCTCTGACAATACGATGTAGTGATTGTAGATGGAATATTTAACACCTGCCCAAAAATGTATCAATCTTTTGCAATATACATCATGTAGAGAAATATGAATGTTCTTCTGTTGTTAGTGTTGTTATCTGATAGAACTTTGAATCCTTCAAGCCAGCCGTTAAACATACTGTTACTGAATGTGGAAAATTCGTCTTAGAATCCTCTCGAGTATGCATTATGTGACAATTTTAAACACCGCACCCATAGAGCGATACAAAAAAAAAAAAAAAAAAAAAAAAAAAAAAAACCATTTCCAAAGGCATGTTTAAAGCATTATCGTTTTCATCTTCGGCAGGGCTAGTGGCAAACAATGCAAGTTCCGGGTGTTGAACCATATAAATTCAGATACCTGGAAAGCAGTTCTTCTATGGTGCGCCGTTTTGGAGCAGCAGAAGTTTGCATGATATCATGAAATTTCAGTCAAAGAACTATAGAGTCCTTCAGTTTACTGATTATGTATTATAAAATTACGTCACGAATGTTGCAGAGTTCCCTCCAATACCTTGGCAGAGTTCAGTTCTGGAAACATCCAAACCAAAACATATGTGAAGTTCAGAAAGCCACAAGCAAGTCACGAGAAAATAACAAAGGTAAAATAAGAACTTGTAAGAATGAAAATGTTAGTATTGCAGCGGAACTCAATCACTTGGCTAGAGCTGACAGTTTCATTTTTGTTTTTGCTAGCGTAAAGTTCCAGGATATCCCCACGTTACACGAAAGTTCAATCATCCAAATACGAAGGCTATAGTCTTGGAAGCAGTATTAATTTTAACCACACCTTTAACAAGCTACATATTCACATTTAGTAATAAATAAAGGCCCGAGGCGTGTGCGTTTTCCATAGGTATACTGCACATGGACCGCTCACGCATGTTAACAACTACAGGTAGGTATAGCCTGGCCATGAAAACTGCCTCACTACAGCACAACCTACAAGCATCATATGAACACTAACGGACGCTATCACTCCGCGTCTGCGGCTCACTGCGAGAAGAAACAAAACAGTCGCGTTATACTACACCTTAACCTTGTGTCCGCATACACTTGCAAGGCAATGCTTCACCACTTCGCAGAGTACTATGTTACGTTGTTTTCGACTCTTGCTTCTATAGTGGTAGTTGATTGCTCATTTGATGGCCGTGCTGTACCTTTGACGTCATTCATACTCTGCGTGCAGCTAACCTGTATCGTATGCGAGTGCACAATTCTCCGGCCTTTAGTAATAAACGTTTTTCGACGATAATGTCTTATATCCACTTCCCGCTCATGCTACCATGCGTGGGAAGTTCATATTCTGTGCTCCGTGCGTTTGAAATTTTACTGCAGATGTTGATAACATGTATTGAACCCCCCAGATGTTGAGATATACATATATTTCTTGTTGCAGACATCTAATATAATCATTAGAGTCCGCACTTTGATGGCATAAGGAATATTAAAAATGGCCTTAAAATGTCTTTGTGACCTTAAAGTGTATTACAATTACCTAAAAGGTCAAAGAATTACTTAAAAATTACATTTGTTGGTTGTGCAAATTTCGCTTACACTTTATCACTGAATACTGAGCTACATTTCATTATAAATATTTTTTTTTTTTTTTATGTTTTCATATCAGAAGGACTGTCCATTGTCAGCTAATATGAACTTACATATAGAGAAGCTTCTTTCAACACCAAAAGAAGATACAGAGGAACATTTAAAGGGACCAATATTGCCGGCATCCAGCTTTTCTTCATCGAGGGAATAGTTCTTACCTGGCAGTGCATAGGCAATCTTGCACATTGTACCATATCCACTGTTCTTGTTTAACATATTTTCCATTTGAACAAGGATAATTTTGTCCACTTCACCTTCCACACGACTTAAATTACTTGCAACCGATTCCACCAATTATATTTGTGTTTAATTTTGCGGAAAGCTTCTGTTTTCCACTTCTGCCATGACGAAATACAAATATCACTTCAAACACTATCTGCTTCTGTGTTAAGACTGTATTGTAACATTATGCATGTTGCGACCCTCAAGAGTAGCGTAGAGGACACGTCTGTCACAGAATAAACGTGAAACCTTCAGTTGTTGTTGTTTTTACAATATAGATTTCAAAAACTTTTAGAGTTTGAGGTTCTGAAACTGATTCCAATAATATAACAATAATGCAACAAAACTCGCGAAGAGTGACAAACAGCTGGATTTGTTCTTAAAAAATTACTTAAACGTGACTCATAACATGTAAAACGCCCTAACAGATAAAACGTCTAAAATGCAGAAAAAGTTACCGCTAAAGGTGGCATAATTTTGCTCAAAATGTTATGAACCACGTACATTTTCCACGTGGCTTCGTCCCAGTGTCATAAAAAAAAAAAAAAAAAAAAAAAAAAAAAAAAAAAAAAAAAAAGAGAGAGATACAAAGGCATTGGAAGCCTGGCCCTAATAATCATGTTTGATAGTAAACATTTTACTATTTAATTCAAGCAGGATGTAAATATAACTCTTCCGTTGCAAGTAGTCATCTCACGTTCAGTTATTGACTGGTTGGAAAATTAAAGTAATTTATTGTTTAACGACGCTGTCAATTGCCCGGATCACGGTATGCCGAAATGTCCCGCAGGAGTTCTCTTACATGCCAGTAAATCTACTGACATGGTGCTGTCATTTTTAAGCACACTTAAAAACCATCGGTCTGGGCCGGAGGCTGGTTTCATAACGCAGTGGGTAGAGCGCCTGCCTGCTGTGCAAGGGATCCCGGGTTCGATTCCCGGCAAGGGAGTAGGAATGTTTCTCCAGCAAGGATTATTCCTCACCGCGGTTGAGTGATTAGACCACTCGCCTACTACCTAGGCGATTCTAGGGACCACATGTGGTATTCGTGGTGGACGAAGCGGCGTGTGGGCGGGTTTTCTCCGGGTTTTCCGGTTTCCCCCGCCATTCATTCCACCAATTGCTCCATTATCACCCTTCCAATCATCAATTTCGCCTGCATTTCATATCATCCTCTTCCTCACTATTATAACTGGTGCTTGGCTGACCACCCGCTTCCAGGTCTTCACTCTGTCTGGTCCAGAGGTCCCTCTGCTCCCCGACAGGAGTCTGATCCTAGGCACTGACTTGTAAGTCCTACATAAGGGGAGGGTAATCCGGGAAAGAAGGTCTGTGTGAGATTTGAACCCGCGACCTTGGGATCAATAGGCCAGTGTCTGAACCACCCAGACCAACTGAGTGACCGGTTTGTGATCACCAGTTTGCAAAGGCTAGCGTTGTCGACCTCGATACTTCTTTTTAGCAGTTGATCGATTAATTTTACTTTTGTGTAATTATTCACTATCATAGATAAAATGGTATACAAAATACATGCGATACCTGGGT
Organism: Tenodera sinensis; assembly: GCA_030765045.1. Taxonomy (NCBI): domain Eukaryota; kingdom Metazoa; phylum Arthropoda; class Insecta; order Mantodea; family Mantidae; genus Tenodera; species Tenodera sinensis. The sequence goes on from JAUKNM010000116.1 coordinate 197,019, forward strand.
ACCCGTTCCTAAAAGTCCTTCTCGTTAATATTTGAAAGTTACGCAGTTAATCATTATACATTTTCGTCATTTCGTCTGACATTTTAAGGATTTCATCATAACACAGCTGGAAACAAGTAATGATATGTTTATAAATTAAAGGCTTAGTAGCGTGTATTCAACCCCATTTGCTACAACACTATAGAGTGACGTCATTCAAGAAGAAACCGCTGGTAACGAGGGTCTCCTTTGCTTCCTTCCTTCTTTCATTTTTTCTCTCTCTGCCTCTCTCTCTCTCTCTCTCTCTCTCTCTCTCTCTCTCTCTCTCTCTCTCTCTCCCTCCTTAATGAGAGAGGGCCAACTACACGAACAGAAGCAGAGCGGCTAAGCACGTGCTTTTATTCTATCTAATATTGGTCATTTTGTGTGACGGTAGTTGTTAGTTATACCTCGTGGTTGTACCTTGGTTTTGTTGTTAACTAATGTTAATCAAGGATTAGGCGTATTCACACGAATATTCATTTTCTGCTATGGAGTATATGAATTCTATTGCATGTATTTTTTAAAATTGTGCATCTAATGGAAAGGTAGGGAGCATGCAACATGCGTGACAGAATGCTTTTAAGAAATATTTAAAATATAATCATTACTAAACAGGTCTGTCATTTAAATATTTACTTTATGAAATTCATTCATTTAAATTGAAATATCACTGAGAAGAGTTTTCATGATCGTCGCATACACCGGCAGACTAATAATCCTAAGGAAAATTCTGGCTAGACCCATTTTCGTTTTATTCGCCCAACTACAACACGTAATTCTTGAGACTAATTTCTGATATCTTGGTATAACCTGACAAAAAAATCAAAGTCTACTAATAATTTTATTGATAACATTTATCATTTTGCTTTTCTAGATCAGATAATTAATGCATGTTAAAACTGTTATTACACAGTTGTACATCTACATTCTTCAATATTACTTAAACAAGAGCAGGCAAAAATAAATAAAAATAAGCTTCATTATTAACTTGAATGCATAAGAAGTAAACCTCAATATTATGCAAATTTTTGTATGTAAACAGTTGCTTTTCAGGTAAATAATGTTCCAGATATTTTTTGTCTTAAACCAGGTATGTGAATAAGGAAAAGAAAGGGAGGATAGAAGCTGCTCCCACATCACATTTCGGAACAACACACGATATTCAAGTCGAAGCTGTACATTCACCCTCATTACATCGTTGTTTGCCGGTAAAAATGCACAGCACATTGTAATAGTAAAGATGAACCCCATGTTGGCAGATATTTTAAATCATTTAGTTTTAAATCGGCGGCCGTATTTTCTCGTTGCTAATTGAATCGGTGATTTGAAAAGGGAAACAAGCCCACTTTTGCATAAATAAGTTGAAATATACAATTTTTGCCTTATTCCTCAAGCTATCAATTAGTGTAAAACAGAAACTTTTCCCATATAAAGCATTACTCCTACCCGAGTAAGGATTCCATTGATTTTAAAAGAGAAATAAGTCCAGGATTAGTTTCTCTTTTATACTGAGAGAGGGCATTGATGCTGGTTAATCGCAGAAATACTGGGTCCATTAATTGTTCAATGAGTAGATCGAATAGTGTGTGTAGGTAATACTGTCTTCAATGATTGTATCTAAGAGTGTGTGTTGGTAATACTGACATTTGGTGACTTGATCCCTGTTTTCAGCAAATAGTGTAGTGAATATTGCAATCTTATTAGCTATTTTTTGCTACATTTTATGGATATCTCTGAAGGTGATTCTCCAAGAAAGAATAAGAGAAGAGGTGTTTGAAATACTGAGGATTATGTGAATGAAAAAAGAAAAAAGAGAGCTCGCTTAGCTGGGAGGGAATATGTTATTGGAAAGGGTAAGGTTATGAATACTGAACATTCCGGTTCTGACTGCAGCTGTCGGTTAAGTTGCACATATAAGTTCTCTGAAGTTGATAAAATAGCTATTCTATCACAGCGTCTTCAGGGATCAACTAAAAACAAACAAGATACATTTCTAATCGGACTTTAGAAAGTAAACCAGTACAGTGAAGACGATCAAGAAAAGAAGAGAAATTTCAAACAAGAAGATGATCATTTGTTTCGTGTGATGTTAGGTTTCAGAATAACTCATGCTTGGAAATAAGTGTTTCTGAACTTGTATGCTATTTCTTGGAAATCTGTTTGCCATTTAACATCTATCCTACTTGCAGGAGCTTCTCCTACTGAAAAGCGTGGGAAACATGTAAATCGTGGCAATGCAGTACCTGAAAGGGCAGTTCGTAACATAGATCAACACATCAAGGTATTTCCTAGGCACCTAACACAGTATTCAAACAAACCTATCTCACACCTTGACCCTCAACTTAAAGTTAACATGTATCAGCTTTTCTGTGAAGATAACAGAGATTTAGTAGACACTGTTAATTACGAGTACTCTCTAAGCCATTACAATGAAAACTATGGGTTTAGATTTAAATTTGGTCGTCCACAAACAGGTGTGATCCACTTGTGAGGAGTTAAATGTGAAGATCAAGTCCACATCATTCAATGAAAATTCTAAACGGGCTGCATTTTCAGAACTAATGGTCTATAAAAGAAGAGCATCTAAGTTTTACAAGTTTTGCTTCCAAAACAGAAAGTTTTCCTGTATAAAGCATGACTCCTACTGCCGAGTAAGAATTCCATTGATTTTGAAAGAGAAATAAGTCCAGGATTAGCTGGATAACCTTTGACTTTGCCTGTGCGGGAAGTATGGCTTTATTTGTTTTGCGTAAATGACCTCAGGACAGATAATGCACACTTTTATATGTATCATGAAGGTATGGTCAAACGAAAACTAGGTGAAGTTTGTACCCTTTTGCAAGACTACTTTTCTCATCTTCCGGCTACTGTGAAGACATTCTATGAGTTCAGCTATTCTTGCGGTGGACAAAACAGTAACTGCACAGTTGTGAGGTTCTTATTGTCTTTAACAATAATGGAAAAGTTCAATGTCATCCACCAAAGCCTTCCAGAAAGACGTTACTGTTTCTTGCCTTGTGACTGCGACTTTGGTCTTATAAAGCGTGTCCTTCGTCAGTATTATAGGTTGTATACTCCATTTGAATACATGCCTCTAATATTATCAGCTAGGAAACATCCAAATGCTTTCATGGCAACAGTAATAGACACTGGAGATATAATGAACTTCAAAAAGCTGGTGGCAGAAGTATTTCAGGAAGACAAGCAAAGCAATTGCTCATCCTGGTAGTTCTCGTGAGTATGGGATCACTCTTTTAAAGCAGAAACATCTACATAGCGTACGATAGAAAACACTTTGGTTCCCTGATGGCATTATCCAGCACTCTTTCAAGTTAGCGAAAGGGAACACTAATCCACATCTGCCATTCCGGAAAAAATGGGGCAGTTGCTATCCAAATCAACAACAAGAAAATAGCAGATGTTGGAAAAATATTACAATACATTCCAGAAGAGCACTTCTGTCAAAAAATTATGACATGGCCAAAAACTGATGTTGAACTTGCTAAGTGCATTTCACGATGTCAGTATATTAGAATATGTTAATTAAACTCATTAGAGATTATTAGCAGAACATTTTGTTTTATCAGTCTTCAAGTACATAAGGTTCAAAACATTCTTACTCTTCACATAACATTGTCTTATTATTTTATAAAGGAAACAAGTCTTCTTTTTTTTTTTTTTTTTAATTAACGTCCTCCAACATTGTGTCATATCGGACGAATGAATGAAATGAAATGGGTGAAATGATGCTCAAATGAACCCGAGGTCCATGGAGCTTTAAGTTACCCGACATTCGTCTTCTCAGGGTAGGGAAAACCTCGGAAAAAAACCTTACCCGGATAACTTAACCTAAGCGAGATTCGAACTCGCGACCTCTTGAACGTGAGGCAGACACGCTAACCATCACGCTACAGAGGCGGGCCAAAACAAGTCTTTATTATAAAGTGTTCTGTAAATCAATGAAATGAAAAATTGAGGTCACTGAATAGCCCAAACAATCCATAATGTATAGATCTGCAAGTTATGGAGCATAAATTTCCAAGATGCCAACTTTAGATACTATTAAGCTTTTTCTTAGTTTTCCCAAAACTAAGGTTGTAGGACTTGTTTCCCTTTTCAAATCATCGATCAAGTTTATTAAAACCAGGTTTTAAGGCCCAACAGCTTAGGTGTAGAACATAAACTAAATTGGCATCTGTTAATGTAGACCTGGATCTTCTTTTCATATGATTCCATTTTGAAATACGGTAACTGGTCCTAGCAGATTATTGAACGGCGTCGTTGAAAATTTATGACGGCTTATTTATATTGAGTCTATTGTAGAACTGGGATTTCAATTCCTCAACCTTCTGTTGTCGAGTGTGTTCTACATGACAGTAAAATTAATTATGATGTTAAAATGTGATAGCATGAGTAATATGATATTTCATCCTGAAAATATTAATTAATGTACTTCATGATAATGATTGTATTAAAGGAAACAACAAGTAATAATTATTATTCCATGTTTCAAGAAAATGTTAAAATATAGTGATATAACGATCCTGCCATATTCATTTATATGTTTCTTGTTAAAATGGTGTCGAATATTAAAATGAGATTCATAGCGTAGTGAATGACCAAAATTAAACAATATAGCTTTTCATTACGTAAAATAAAAAGTAATGTTCCTATTGTTGATGAAACGCGCGCCTAGCCATTCTGAACGCCCAACACATACTGTTTACTAGTTTTCACTGCACCGTGTAGTCTACTGGTATGGAGGGAGGTACACAGCTGAGTAGAGGAGGTGGCTCCTAGGTGACAGCTAATGACACGCCTGTTTTGAACAGTTTTGTGGATAATACTTTAATTCCATTTTAAGCTTAAAAGGTCCCTTTTGTAACGTTCCGAAACCTAACAAAAATGCGAATCAATTTACAATAGTTTTCTAGTATATTTGTACGAAAGTAGTTCACCTTTTACATGTATAATACACAAAAAGGTTCACTCTCGTAACGGACATAGTCACCTAATTGTGACTTCTAACTTGATATTACACTCAAGAAATGTCCCTGACTACTATAATAAGGTTTTGTCTGGAATGAAAGCTTGATAATATCTTAGTTGTTACAAAACAACTTTCCTGAAACAATTAAAACTTAAATGACTGGGAAGAAATACAGATGCGGGAATCACATTAACGATGCCTGTGGAGGAGTAAAGTGATTGTGAGGGACAACCAAATCATTGACATTACGAGGGAGAATCTAGAACGCCTGTTATTCAGGATAAATCCCTTTACATTGGCTGAACCTTGCTGAGTGCACTTGTGGCTGTTGGAGCTGAAGGCTCAGTTGGATCGGCGGGTTGTGTAGGCGGCAGGGTTAAAGGGGCTTATTACATAGCGAGATGGCTCCGCAGTAACGTGTGAAGCTCGCTTTGGGGAGCTCCCGGGATCGATTCCCGTCGGGCTGCCTCTCTGACCTTCCCTTTCTCATGATTTTCCAGATGGGCGGATCAAATTCTAAAGCCGTTAATTTAAAATATGCGTAAGTCGTGCAAGATAAAGCACACAATTTCTGAAACTCCCAAGTGAAACACCTTTCCTTCTGTCTTACAAGAGTAACAGTGTTGCTCATTCAATCTTCCATTATTATTGTGACAATTTGACAATTCGACGAATCTACCTCCTGACACCAGTGTAACAAAGACGACAAAAGTCTAGTCCAAATACCTTTTTCTCACTTTATTTTATTTCAAAATGTTGGCACAAATATAGAGTTCTCTTTTACTGACGTTAACACAGTCTACAGTCTTTCGTGATATTATATACTTGAACTAGCGTAACTTTGACAGGGAAGTGGCACAGCGATCTGCTGTCATGACAAGCAGATTTGACCTTGAACTAGCCAATAGACTTCGTGACGGGATTGCCATGACAACAGATCGCTGTGCCACTCCCTTATCACGCACGCCGGGGAACTTTCAGAATACCCAAGTTACGTTAATTCAAGCATAACTCATAACTGTTTTCTTCACTAACCTAGACTCACTCCTTTCTGTCTCTCTTCACTTTTTCTGTCACTCAAAGACTAAATCTGACGATACAATCACTCAACACTCATTACTGCTTCACTACCTTCCTTAACAACGCGACGACGCACACAACTGACATACACACTCAAACTAAGAACTGAGCTGAGCTCCGACGACTCATCCCTGTAACTAACGCACTCACTCGCTACTTCGCCTCCTTCCATCGCGAGAATAACGAAACCCGGATCTTTCTCGAGCTTCTAGAAATACGCCGGCTGCTGGACACTTTTCGAATAATCTGGAGAGCCCTTTGTGTTGCTGCTCTGATTTTTGTCACGTGCACACAACAATCGCGCGAGGCAACCTAACCTTGAGCGTCTTTGATACAAGCACCGCCAGTGGGCTGGGGAATACCGTCCCCACCCTCCTTTGTTGTGCGCCGAGGCCGGCGTCACATTATATTACAAGGAAAGAGCTTCAGCAATACATATTGCATGCATTACAGCTAGAATTACATGATGCAAAACTTAAGAAAATGAAGTTAAAGTTCCATAAACCTAGATTATACGAGTAGATTCTAGCTAGATTAGAAAGAGTTAGGTTATCGACACATGTGGCGTCCCATATAAGAAATTTGCCTCTCAACCATGGTATTAAGGTAATGCCATCTGGTTTCTTACCTCGGATCTACTAATTCCAGCGGGTTTAAACACTCCTGGAAAGCCTGCAGAAACCAAAGCTCTTCTTAATAGATTATTAAGCATAACATTACTAGAATATATCCCACTGCTTTTCAAACAATTCAATCCATGGTTACCATAAACGTCTACAGCCACTCCACAAGAGCATTTGTGCGATATACGGAACATAGAACAAATTCGCAGGTTTTCTTCTCTTAAATTTCGTCTCTCATATTAGGAAGACCCTGTCCACCATTTCCATTCATCTGTTTCATCTTCCTATGCTTCAGTATTCTAGGACCAGGTGACGGCAAGTGGTGCGTCACAGAGGAACGGTGGAGTATGCGCTGTGTAGAATTCTCCTTTTTGAGAAAATCAAAATCTTCGAAATTTTTTTCATAGAAGCATACTTTGGTGCGGGAGACTTTTCCTGAAAATATTCGTGTCATATCTTTGGAAGACGCTGAACTTATATATTTAGTTTAGTTTTAGTGAACCTTTCGTTTTTGAGTTATGTTGCTCACATACAAACGGGTGCGTCTAAATAATAATAATGATGAATGATGGTGATGATGATGATGGTGGTGGTGGTGGTGGGGTGGTGGTGGTGGTGGTGGTGATGATGATGATATAAATAATAATAATAATAATAATAATAATAATAATAATAATAATAATAATAATAATAATAATAATAATAATAATAATAATAATAATAATAATAGTAATAATAGTAATAATAGTAATAATAGTAATAATAGTAATAATAGTAATAATAGTAATAATAGTAATAATAGTAATAATAATAGTAATAATAATAATAGTAATAATAGTAATAATAATAGTAATAATAATAATAATAGTAATAATAATAATAGTAATAATAATAGTAATAATAATAATAGTAATAATAATAATAGTAATAATAATAATAGTAATAATAATAGTAATAATAATAATAGTAATAATAATAATAATAATAATAATAATAATAATAATAATAATAATAATAATAATAATAATAATAATCATAATCATAATCATAATCATAATCATAATCATAATCATAATCATAATCATAATCATAATCATAATCATAATCATAATCATAATCATAATCATAATCATAATCATAATAATAATAATAATAATAATAATAATAATAATAATAATAATAATAATAATAATAATAATAATAATAATAATAATAATAATAATAATAATAATAATAATAATAATAATAATAATAATAATAATAATAATAATAATAATAATAATAATAATAATAATAATAATAATAATAATAATAATAATAATAATAATAATGTCACCGCGCCCGCCGCATCTAATTGCCGACAGCAGCAGTGTCACCCATCGCATTATTGTCGGCACTACCGCAAAGGAGCCGAAGGAAAGAGACAGAGAATGGCCGCATTGTTGGGGCGCTTGCTGAAAGAGAGAAAAGGATAGAAGATTCTGGAATCTTCCTCTTTGTATTCCACCGAATAACTGAACTTTCCAGAATAGTGCCTGGGAGATATAAATAGCGGTAAAGTGCGACAGGAGTCAGACGTATGTGAAGCGTTGAGTAGTCGTGCCGACGGAGACGGACAGACGTACGTGAAGCGTTGAGTAGTGCCGACGGAGAACAGTCAGACGTATGTGGAGGTTGAGGAGTCGTGCCGACGGAGAAGGGACGGTTGTTGTGTTACTAGTTCGGAGCCGTGCTGTTGGTGAATGGGAAAAGACTTTCTTGTTGTTGCAACGAGTGTACAAAGTTACTGTTTACGGAAATAAAACTGTTTCTTTATCTCGACTACATCTGTCTACTTTACTTCACACCCACCAAAAAAGTTACAATAATAATAATAATAATAATAATAATAATAATAATAATAATAATAATAATAATAATAATAATAATAATAATAATAATAATAATAATAATAATAATAATAATAATAATAATAATAATAATAATAATAATAATAATAATTATAATAATTATAATAATAATAATAATAATAATAATAATAATAATAATAATAATAATAATAATAATAATAATAATAATAATAATAATAATAATAATAATAATAATAATAATAATAATAATAATAATAATAATAATAATAATAATAATAATAATAATAATAATAATAATAGAATGACTAATACCTGAGAGGGAGTCCCAAAAATTGCAAATTGCTGGAATAAGTTTTAGAAGCTGAATGACAAAGTCTATGTAGTTGTATACCAACGTTAAGTAAGCAAAATGAATTGTTGAAATAGTGTTAACATTGGAATTTTGAAAATATTTCCAAGACAAGTTCAAATTCTTTGGAATATAAATTTAAAAACAATGTTTAAGGTTCTGCGTATTCTTAAGATTTACGAGAGCTACTATATTTTGAGCTGTAAACTTTTGATGCTTTTGACATTAATTGGCGCCGTTATGTCATCAGGCGTAAATAAAAAATCAACCAATGTTTTTTTGGTGTTCTAAGATTGACATTGCTAAATAGCCACCAATATTTTTGTGTCGGAAGAGAATTATTTTTCAGGGAATGGAAACGTAGCAACTTGGAAAGCTTGGTTGGATAGCGAAAGCTTGCGCTAAATTCTCAGGAATATGAAATGCTACCACTAAAGTCTTTAAATGAAAAGCTGATTATTAACTTAGTGGTTTGCTTAATCTCCCATCTTACGTTGGGCTCGCAGTATGCTGCCGATAGAAAATGTGGGGACTTAATGCTTGGAAAGAATGGAGATACATTGAGTGACAACGAGCAAATTAAAAGCTACAGAAGAAATGGGTCTTTGACAGAGGGCTGCAAGGTTAGTAAAACTGCATAAATTTAGAAATTCGAGGGTTAGAGAAATAGCGGATGTAGAAAAGAGTGCTATGGATACTATCTTAGGAAGGAAATAATACAAGGAGAGAGTACCTGTTCTATTTTTATGGCAAAAGCGGATGTGTTTCTGTCATTCGAAAGGCACGCATTCGACCCCTGATTCAGACAACTTGAATTAACCATTTACCGAAGTCTTCTGTTACCATGAACAAGTTAGCAGAATGTAAGTGAAGTCCTTGAAGGGTTTCTGTTCAATTTTAACGTTTCTCCTGACCGTCTGAAAATACCCTGACAGCTGACAGGATGTTAAACGCCACAAAGAAAGCATACCGAAGAAGATATAATTGAGTTTGGAAGTAAAATGGAAAGCGTAATTAGCAGTAAAGCCAAAAGGTCCAGTCACCGAGTAACGAACACGGTATTAATGAATGAGCTGGTCACGATACACCAGAGCCCAGATGGCTAAGTAAAGAAAGGGCTCAACCATGTCGTGATTAAGCCATAACCGTTCACAAAATTGCATCTCTAGAGGGCGATAATTGCCTTCTGCCACATGTGCTCCACTCCACTGCTAATGGCTAAAGCTCAGATTCACGGCCAATCGCTTTGAACTCTGCTTCTTTTACCGCCATAGCCTTGCCCTATACCCTCTAGCGCATGTGTGCATCTCATCATTTATCACCCGTTTCCCGAAAGAGCTCGCGCTATCTCTAGCGTGCAGCCGCCGAGGATTACCCAGCAATTGTTGCTCCACAAATTATTTTGTTTGTGTCTGTGCTACAGGACGTTATAGAAGATGCAGCATAAAAGTGCTTCGTGTTACATTGTTCGGAAGGAAACGTGGATAAAGCAGATAAAAAGATATTAGAACACTCATGCAGAGCACACCGTTCTCAGAATCTCTCCACCGATTTTATATTTGATACACTCCATATAGATTTTAAGAGCTAAGACAACGTAGGGCCTACTTTCGAACAGCAATCTGGCTGGGAAAAACATGTTGATCACAGAATTTTCAATAGGCAAATAAAACTACGTACCCAAATTTCCAGCTTCCCAAAACACCTGAAACCGCCAAAAAGAAAAAGAATCCCAAAGTTTCGCAAAAAACTGAAACATTTTAGGGACAACGCTCAGCAAACAACGCAGTTTCTGTGCCTTCAGTCGCTTATTTCTTTCTAACGTAAACTAACCTGAGGTAATCTAACCAAGCTAAGCTAACCTAACCTGACCTAAGCTAAACGTAACCTAGCCTAATATGACGTAAGCTACACCTAACCTAACTTGACCTAAGCTATACCTAACCTAATCTAACCTAAGCTAGACCTAACCTAACCTCACCTAACTTAACTTTACCTTACCTAAGCTGCACCTAACCTAACCTAAATGTCTTCCTCTGGGCAGCGTTTCGACTATGGGAAATGCTCTAGAGTAACTTTCACAGCGTTTCAGTCACATTTCCTTATGTTTTGACGGGGTCGGTCTGCAGAAGTTTGGCCCATAAAACATATAGTGTATACAAAATTTTAACGAGCTATATGAAACCGTTATAAAGATATCCTTCTTCATTACTAATCACCTTTTAAGTGGTAGTATAAATTGTTCCTTGGACCCTACGATTAACCGTAACGCATCCAAATTCTTATTTAAGCTTCGCATACAAACTTAAGGTAACTGTTGTAGAAGCATTTGTCATTTTGGTTATCTTGAAAGACACCAACTGTATACCTATTATACATTCTTTAATATTTTTTTCAACGCGAGTTCTGAAAAATAATTTCTGAAGTTATTAAGTATCTTCAACTTGTGCAGAAAAATTTTAAATTCGTAATTCCGAAGCTCTCCTAAAAGTATGCCAATCAGGTATAAATTATGGTCCAAACAGCATTTTGAACAGTAAATAATGAAGGAAAAAAATAATTGGAAAAGACCTGATTACTAAAACGGTACATCACTAATTAAATGGTCAGTTGCGCTTTTGAAATGTTTTATATAAGAAACAATAAGTGTATACTATGAAAGTACCTAGAAGTGTAATAAAAATGCAATACGCAAAACATGTATAATGTCCACAATCTTTGACAAATTTCAGATACATTGCCTTAAATGCATATTGTATATGTATACTTAGTGCATACATGCCTAAAAGTGCTTCAAAGCCATAGGTAATATATAAGGAATTGAAATTCTACAGCATCTCAATAATTACAAAATTCGTGCAGAATGTACTTTTCTATTTCTCCCATTTTTTATTTAACTAGAGAGTAAAATTATTCAGATTAATTAATGGAAATATGCAGAAGTTATAAAATCTGCATCTGTATGATGAAAAAATATTTCTTGTGTTTTGACTGTCAGATTAGATTGTTAGTTCATCATTTATGTGACTGTAAAGCCATTAATATTTTAAGTATGGAATTGCAAAATACCATACCCAACAAATATACCAATTAAGGAGGTGATAACTGCAAGTTTTTATAACTCTGTGGCTAACTGAACATTGCACCATGCGCCCTGTAATAATTAACAAGTTAAAACATGAAAGTGTTAAAAAACTGTGGTAATAAGTCAGTCAAAGTTCTGAGTGATTTATGATGCTTTGATGCAGAAGTTGCATAAACTAGGGTCCTTAAATGTTCCCAGATGAAGAGCAGTATTGGATTGACCAAATAATGAGATTTAACAGGTCGTGCTATGACCAATACATCTATAACACAGAATCCGACTGAAATGAGCTGGTGCACCATCGTGTAAAAAGCACATTTCATAGATTACGTCCAAAGGTACTCCATCAATTAAATGATGCAACTCATTTCGGGGAAACTGCAGATACGTATCTGTATTCAGACACGGTGGAAATAAATAAGAACCAATAAAGTAACCATGAAAACAGTGCTATCGTTTTTCTTTTTTCTCATATACAGCCCTTTCTTGGCATAGGTATTATTCCCTTGTAAGTCAAAGGGAAACAAAGGACAAAGAATCAAATCGTCAGGGGTAGTTACATAATTATAGAGTAGTAACTACTACACTATTTCATATTTAAAAGCAATTCAAACTTTCTTTCAAATTATGTATTACAACGGTAAATTATATTCTGAACATTTGTTATCGGTGTGAATTATCGGCGGCGAAACATTCATAATCACGTCTTTCATAGTAATTATGGCTAGGAGGTTAACATACAGTGAACTCTATGCTCCGAAAATTGAGTGAATATCTGGCATGACACAAAGTGACGCTTAAACAAAAACAGCTCTGGATTATTCGAACTACCGTTCATTTATGAATTTATAAGATAAAATCGTTTGTGCACCAAATGGCAAAGTTGACGACCACGTGTGCGTGTTATTCTATCACAAAGCTCATAACTATTAGCAGCAAATGGAAGCGGTGCACTTTGTTTTTCATGAAGAATAAATAAAGCTCTCCAAAGATGTAAGCATAGAGTACACTCAACTACTTTCTCACAACAAACGACGAGCGTTGCCTCTGTTCCGTGTTTTGCTTGGGCATGAAACAAGTTTTGCTTTCGAGTGGCTTGCCTAAAAGTAACCAACAGAAATACAGTCCATTCTCACACCATCCAAGTTTGTTGTCACAAGAAATACTTCGTCGTTAACATCAATAAAGCAACAAATAAAGTGCAGTAAATCATCGTCAAGCATTGCAGTCTTTCATAACGCTATACCGTGTGTCAAAATGCTAAAGAAACAGTTGCGTTTTGGAGTGCGCTTATGTCTAGGCAAATAAAATTGTAATTCAATATTATAATATTGTGCATTGACTTCTATATTTGCATGTGTGCATTAAAAACTATACGCTGGATGGATCGGAGGAAGACGCCCGTCAGGAAAGAACTGTTTTTGTAGCTAAACCAACAAGCGTATCTATTTCCCTATGATCTATTTTCTGTATTTTCTGTCCTGACCACGATTGGTGTATTTAACTCACCATTTTTCTTCAGAATGCGAAAATGAGTAAAATGTATTTCTCACACTTTCAAATCACGTATATACTTATCCATAAAAAGGTATATGGGGAGAACTGACACAATGTGTTATTTCCCCTGTATGGTGTTTTTAACTCCGCCCACTCTGCTACACACCCATTAGTTATAAGGCCATGGCCCCGCTGTTATCTATATACCTCAGAGAACCAGTCAGTCCCTCAAATTGCGTCAGTGGTTGAATCTTGTCGCAGAACAAGGTAAAAAGGTACTTTAAAGACGAATGGGAACATAAGTGCTTTTGTCTTCTTCTTCTTCGTACTAAGGCACTACAAATTTACAAAAGTTTTGCCCTTCTCAACAATTTGCTTTACAAAGTTTTCTATTTTGTACGCAAACGTGCCAATTTTTTATTTTCATCTACTTAGTGTCATCAAGTGCGTCATCTAACCATCTATTTTTGGGACGGCCCCTTAATCTTGGATTCATTGAGGTCCATTTATACATTCTTTTAACCATTCTATCATCCGGAGTCCGATTTAGGAGTCCTACCCACCCTAATCTTAAAGCTTTTGTGTGATTAATGATATTTTCATTTTTGATCATTTAATTCCTTATTATAACGTATTCTCCATGTATTATCATTTTGTCTCACTGCTCCAAATCACTGGTAGACAAGATTGTTTTCACAAGAAATCTGAATAGTGAATCTAGTGCATTTTTTCATCCTGAATTCAGATATGTAGTCAGAATTTTCCCATCAGGCATAGTTTTTCTGTGAAAGCTACTTTTCAAAATATGATTTTAGCGTTTTCTTTGACCTGTCATAGGAACCTTTACCTCATATGTAGCTATTTTACTCAAGCCGTATTTATTTAAATTATTTGTAATATCACGCTGAAGCACCACAAAACAAGACTGTGCAGGTTCATTCATGTTTAGACATGCTCAGACCTGTCTGGCATTGTGATGTGTCAGTATTGAGCTGACTGTGACGTTGTTCACTAGTGAAATATTTCCTTCCTTTCTGTTTAGAAGTGTATTGTGTATGTTGTGCATGTTGTATTTCAGTGCTTAATGTTTTCATCATGCCAAGAAAGTGTGTAAATCATGCAGATAATTTCTGCTATATTTGTGGTGATCTGACCTTCAAGTCTCAGAGGCGAAATATGACCCCACTTGTAAAGAAGTGTTATCATCTTTACTTTGGTTGTCAAGTTGGGGATTTTGATAAGAGCTGGGCCCCAAATACATGCTGTGTTTCGTGTGTTAGACTGCTGACTGGGTGGAAAAATGGTACACATCATATGCCATTTGCAATTCCCATGATTTGGAGGGAACCGAAGGATCATTCAACTGACTGTTATTTTTCTTTGACAAATATTAAAGGAATCACATCTAAAACAAAATATACAGTTAAGTATCCGAATTTAACTTCCAGACTCAAAGGGTGGAATTTACTCCAAAAAGATGTAAGAATAAGTAGTTATCGTAGCCGCCATAGTGTTTTCAAAGAATACTTCTCTGAAGAATATGGTGTTGTGTTTTGTAATAATATTTGTTCACTTATGGAAACTCTTGGGCATCAACACCGACCAGATGAGTGGCGAATGTTCATAGACTCCTCTAAAGTAAGTTTGAAGGCTGTGCTGCTACATATTGGCAATGAACTTCCATCAATACCAGTAGCGCATGCCGCTATGAAAGAGACATATCAAAATATGAAACTAATTTTAGAGAAAATACAATATGGAAAATATGAATGGAATATCTGTGGTGATTTAAAGGTCATTGCTTTATTGCTTGGTTTGCAACTTGGGTTCACCAAATTTTGCTGTTTTTTGTGCGAGTGGGACAACAGAGATAAGAAGTCTCACTACGTTAGAAAGTCATGGCCAAAACGTGAATCTCTTCTCCCTGGCCAGAAAAATGTGGCATGTGTCCCTTTAGTGAATCCTGAAAAAATATTTTTACCTCCATTGCATATTAAGTTAGGAGTTATGAAAAATTTCGTCAAAGCTATGGATAAACTTTCTGATGGATTCTTGTACTTGAAATCGAAATTCCCCAAAGTCAGTGATGCTAAATTGAAAGAAGGAGTTTTTATAGGACCACAAATCCGATCATTAATGGCTGATGAACATTTCGAGGGACTGTTAAATCCACTGGAGAGAGCAGCCTGGCAGTCTTTCAAAAGTTTATGTTGCAATTTTCTTGGAAACCATAAAGCAGAAAACTATCGTGACATAGTGGCTGATCTTCTGCATTCTTATAAAGCTATGGGATGCAACATGTCTTTAAAAATTCACTTCTTGGACTCTCACTTGGACTTCTTCCCCGAAAACCTTGGAGCTGTCAGCGATGAACACGGTGAGCGTTTTCATCAGCAAATTTCTACGATAGAGAAGAGGTACCAAGGCAAGTGGAGTTCCAATATGCTGGCTGACTACTGTTGGACTAAAATGAGAGACGTTCCAGATGCAAAATATACCCGAAAATCACTATCTACCACTTTCTAGGTAAGTCAGAATCAGTAGTTATAATTTTGAGTTAGATAGCTAGTTACGGATTTTTTAGAATATTATAAAAATTGAAATGAATATCACACAAAACTCCTGCCCGATGCGGACAAACTGTAATTATATTTGAATTCAGCACGAAAAATACTTTTAGAATCTGTTATTTTAATTCTTGTGAAAGAGAAAAAGTTAATTTTTGTAGACCAGTGATATAGTATGTAATATCCTTCTTTCGAATACCATTAGCTTCTGTTTATTTGTTTCGTTAAGGACCCAGATTTCACACACCTATGTTACAATAGGTCTGATGATGGATTTATATAATATTATTTTTGCTGACTTGGAGTAAGTTATTTTGTGTCCCTACTAAAAACAAAGCTTTATGCTAGCTACGCCAAAGGAAAATGTGCGTAGGGTTATCACAATCACGTAGCTACAAAATCAAAAGATCATTTTTCTATTCGGTTCGGCCACTGCACGCCTTGAAACTTACTTTGTAAGGACGTGTGTATCCGCAAACAAACAGAACCGGTAAAGAGAGGTGGCCTGCATTTTGTAGTTGGGATAAGTGGAGAGGGTAAATACTCGATACCGTCACCCCTCTTCCCCATGCCTGGGTGACATTATTTGGGGTTAAGTTTCGAATATGTTTTTGGCACAGCCTGCCTAGAGATGCTGAATAGTTGAGTACCTTAGTGCTATTAAAACACCATGGTATTAGAAGGTTGTGGAAAATAAATGTGGCATCACCCCGGTAAGAGTGATGACCTTCGTCTGGCGTGTTCCATAAGACAAGAGTTCTGAGGCATCACAGCCGTAAATCATGCCATTAGAGCTTATTAACGCTAAGCAGGTGCTACGGTTATGAATAACCTCGCTGTTGTTGTGGAAGAAAAATGATGGTCTAACGTTGTACAATTACTCTACATATTAGCTTTGCCCTACGGTTGATAACGTCTACGCACGCGTTATCTGTTTGTAATCGATAGCCTTTCATCAATCTTCCTTAATTCGTCACATATTTTGTATCCCTATTCGTAAACCCACACTTAAAGCACAGAATAAATGTGAAACAAATGTTTGTTACGACAGAAGATAAAGAAAGTCCTCGGGTTTGTTTGCTTTTCTTATTGCAGTATGAGCACTAAAAGGTAGTCCGCAAGATCTGCCCACATGCTTAAAATATGGCCAGACTAGTAATCCAGGTGGCTGAAGCTCAATTGTAATTAACTCCCAGAATAACGTACTTTTCACTAGTTTTCTTTTACGCCGAACGTGAAAGGAATTATCAGTTATTTGGACGCCCGGCCCATATGAACAATAATTAACTAGCACTCATTAACATTTTAGGAACAAAGGGGTTATAAATAACCATGTACCATTACACAAATAAGTAAGTCCTTAAAATATGAAATATTTTGGGAAAAACCTCTTGTATTTACTTAGTAAAACACCTAAAGACCACTGTTATTCTGAATATTCGCTACAAATCTAACAGAGAAAGTAGTCATTAACATGTAAACCTAAAAGCATATGATAATGCTCAAGCTCAGAGGTATTATATCAAACAAAGGGGTATTTAACGTTTAAAGGTTGGATGTAGTGCATTAGGAAATTATTAGACTTTAGTGGAACTTGAATAAGGTTCGTCTCATCTCAACATTTGTACAGTTGTATTACTCTAAATTATAATTATGGGGAAATATAACTCTGGCCTTGGTGCCATGTGCGACAACGTCTTTATAATTTCTTTACAAGCCAATAATTTTTACTGACTGGGACGATTTCACGATTTATGTACAAACTATGTAGATGAAAAGCGATGGTTCATTGCAGAAACTACCTTCCACCATTACAGACCGTTAGAACTTGTCATTTCATCTATTTGATGGCTTCTGTACCCCTTGTAGTAATAATCAGGCAATAATCTAGCTAATATCACAGCTTGCATTTTCAGTACAAGCCAACATTACTCTTTTGCACGAGGTATAGTAGGAAGCCAATTTCCCAACTTTTCTCTAAACCCGTAAACTTATCGTGTTCATAATCAGTAGCAGCCATAATTATAAACATCACGTTTCTTTGTTTTTCTGATTTGTGAGCTTCACTGGTAAGTAAAATGAGTAGAAGGACGGTCACTTACGCTGATACTCTAATTCTGTATTGACCTGTGGGTTCATTTGGCATTGCCCCGTTGAGTTCTACAACTCTTAACGCACCTGTGCCACCTGATGTGTTGTGGGGAAGTGATTTAACGAATTTGGTTATTTCCCTGTCGGTTTTTAAGCACCTTCACAATGGTTCCTCGTGGGGTATGCTAGCCTGGTGTCTCTCCGTTTAGTCAATTTCATAATTAGACTGACATCCCAACTAAGGTGTCTACAGAAGTAAAGCGCAACCCGCTCCTGAGACATGATTACTCCACGTGAGGAAGATATTCTGCTGTCTCTGATTGGCTCAAGTTAGATATGAATCAATTCCTGTTGGATGAAAGCGGGGTAGCAAGGAACTCTGCTCTAGCCAATGAAGGACGAGGTCGTGCGAACATTTATCACTCGTAATGACCGTGAAGTCTGAAACAGGAAGTAAAGTAGGTACTTTTTTCGTACGATTTGATGCAAAACAAAGTCGTTCCAAGATGTCCGCACAGTCGAATGATATATTTACCACAGGATCTCTGAAAACGATTTAACCATTTCTTTCCAATCCTGGGAATGTCCGTCAATAGACATTTGTAGGTCACTCACCCCTTCAAGAAAGCAAGCGTTAGTGAAATACTTCGGCGAGGATCACTAAGCACAATGACCCCTTGCAGAGAAAAATCTCATGAGTTACATTCACATGACTTTCTCTACCTACTCTTCTGTAGAATATTCTTACAAATGCTTGTTAGCTGCTTCTTGTTAATCAATTAGGTATTAATATATTTGTTAATACAACTATTCACGTTCCATTGCCCCTTCATGACCACGAAAAAAAAGTAAGAACAGCAATTTTCCCTTTGTGAAAGCTGCGAGTATCTGAAAATTCAAACAAATGACACGGAATATCTCGGAGAAGGTTAAGTTCACAAAGAAGTACATGGCGACTTTCTTTTTTCTTTAACGTCCTCCAACGTAGTGCCATATCGGACGGTGAATAAATGAAATGGGTGAAACGATGCTCAAATAAGCCCGAGGTCTATGGAGCTTTAAGTTACCCGGCATTCGTCTTCTCAGGATAAGGGAAAACCTCGGTAAGTAACCGTATGCGATAACTCACCCTAAGCGAGATTTGAACTCGCAACCTCTTGGGCGTGAGGCAGACAGCTGCCACCACATTACGGAGGCTGGCAGCACTTGGCAACGAGGCCTATATTTTTGTATAACAAGGTTTGGTCTATCTCTCTGCATCGTGGCTTACCAATTATACAAAAGTAATTCAGAATGAAGGACCTCACAAGTCAATGCAGGAAAATTCAAGGTATACGTTTCATTTGTCATGAAAACATTAAACAAATGGTACTTAAATCTAAAGCTATTAGAGCCGTTTTTGAGGGAAACAAAAATAAACAAAAATTTCTTCATGTAAAGGATAGTTGGATGAGGGATGGGATTTTCTGGAAATTTCCATATATCATCCTTCGAAGGCGCTAAACTTAAACATTTCGTTTTTGGGGTATGCTCTCTCCCCCTTTCCGAGACACCCATACACAGAAACAGGTCATTTTTCTAAAAATTATTTGCTTTGTTCAGGGAGCACCAAAACTGTATTTCCAGTGAGAACTGTTGAGTTTTTTGGTAGAATGCAATACCTCCTCTACTTACTATACAGGGTGTTAATGAACTACACCGAAATATTTTCAGAGCAAGTGGAGATCTCTGAAACAAGTAATTTGGGATAGGAGACTTATGGCCTTGTTGGTTCAAATGTGGAAGTTACGGCTATAAGTTTCTTAAGTGCCAGTACGCCACTGCTAATGATAATACCACTTGAAGGCACAAAACACGAAAATGAAGAGAGGGTCGCAGCACTCCCTCTGGCGCAATGGTTATGAGAAAGTGAAAGGTAAGCGAGTTCGCGTCTCCTTCACTTTACTTGTCTTTTTTTTTTTTTTTTTTTTTTTTTTTTCCAGATTTGTTTTGTTTGTTTGATTGTTTTTGTTTTAATATTTTGTCTAAGGTTTTAATTCTTGTACAATGCATTTTACAGAGTAATTTCACCTTGTGAGTGCAATTCCTTCTAACAAAGGTTGAATCCTGCTTAACACTCTCACATGCTGTACGTCTAAATGGGAGGAGGTTTAAAGGGTAAACGAAGTTACATAAAATGAAAAGTAAATGCATCTCTGTACGTCAGGTTTAAAGGAACTGCCTATTGTAACTTATGACGAAGAAAAAAAAAGTAACCACATGACAGTAACCGAACCGCGACCTCTGCAACAACAGTTTTCGGCATTACGGACTGGGCCACCAGAACACTTACACAAATCCTACTAGAGCAGGCTATTGATGCAAGAAGGCAGTTAATCGCTGTTCAGTGTCGCCCTGGCAGGTGATTAGTTCGAGATTTTAGATATCTTTGAGGCATTAAATCTTGAGAATGCCAATAATGAGCTATTAAGTTTCGATATTTCTATACTGGGGAAGCAGTTTTAAAGACATTCTAATCCAATAATCTCACCCACCTTGTTTAAACACCAACTTATCAGCATCTGATGCCAATTAGCTTTAACACAATTAACTGCGTTATGTTAAGCCGCAGACCATGCATTGCCTATCTCAACTTCCTTATATTAGTCATGTCTACAATCGCTGAAATTATTTCGGTGTAGTTCATTAACACCCGGTAGATGAGTAGTAAAGAAACTAAAAGGTAACTTATAGTTCTGATGACCAAGATTTACTGCCATTAAAAGTAGTAGTGAAAGTTCTGTACATAATCTGATTACACAAAGAACCCATACGAATAGTTACTTACTGTTTATTGCACATATATGAATCCGTTAAAATATGATACGTTGCCTAGGGCCGCACTCTTACAATTTCAAAGTGAAAAGAGACTTCATATACAGATATAAATTCTATGAGAAGAATAATCATAAATATTCACCGAAGTAAATAACATTCTTCCTTTTGTGGGTGAGTCTTGCAATCGTAATAACTCCCCAAATAGTAGTCATTTGTTAAAATTAAAGCTGTCATGTTACTTAACTGCAACACAAGAGCACTTCCTGGCTAATAATTACGTGATGTCATTAACGCTATTTGTAATTGTTCCTGTCGTGTTAATATCCTGATTATTTTGTGGTAATTCGTACCAATATTTTGTACGCAAAGGCAGACATTCATGCGTTTTGCAACTAATCAGTTACCAAAAGTAATATTATTGGCTGCTGCTTCTTTAGCACTGCAATCGAGTCTAGGAATAACTGATTGTGTAGTAGTCGTTTTGTTAAACATGGTGAAGGGCAGGATTGTGCAATAAATTTGGGTAGTAATGAAACATTTTAGTGCAATTAATAAACTAAAAGTTATTTAATCTTACTGTAGTAGAGGTTCTTTCGTTTTCCTAAAAGTTAAATAGTTCATTGATTTAAATTTTGAAGAAAGCTAAAGCTAAGTCTGTTGTTTTACTTCACTGTTTTCCCGTGAAAGTGTTGTGTCTCAGTTCATTCCCGATGGTCAAGGTGCTTAAAATACAGGTGGTCTGCTATTCAAATCCTGCAAGGACCGTCCTCCTTGAGTGAGAGTCCCTCCATGTTTTTCTCACAATTGGCACTTGCCGGAGGTACGCTAAACTTATCACCTCCTCAAATTTCCTTTCATATATACATTTTCGGTTTGTCAGTTTCCACCACGTGATGTCGAGCATAAGAAGAGCGCTTAACACTGCTAAAAATATTCATTCCAGCTAATAGGTTGTCACTGAATGAACATCAAAGTTCAGACTTCTTCACGAAGACGATAGCAACAACATTTAAGCGAATGCAACGAATTTCAATCTGTGCCCAAGCAAATGACAAAAGTGGCTTTTGAAATCTTGCTACTGCTTAGATATAAGAATGGTCTCGAACTCCAAAAATAGATGCAGCGCGATTCCTATAAGCAAATGTCTTAGGACATACAAAATG
Source organism: Tenodera sinensis (assembly GCA_030765045.1). Taxonomy (NCBI): domain Eukaryota; kingdom Metazoa; phylum Arthropoda; class Insecta; order Mantodea; family Mantidae; genus Tenodera; species Tenodera sinensis. The sequence goes on from JAUKNM010000116.1 coordinate 219,173, forward strand.
AGTTACATTTTGCATCACAATTTACTCTACTCTTAGATATTGAAGCTTTAAGATATGTTCTGTAATGCTTGGTGAGACTGCGGATGTAACAACACAAGAACAATTCGGCACTTATGTGCTTGAATGGTGATGCGATGTTAACTGAAACTTAGGTTGTGTCATTATTGCTTTGGTGAACTTTGCATTTGAAACAAAGAAAATCATTTACAATTACATTTAGTCCATCATAAAGTTTTTTGTCTGTTATATGAAACTTCGAACATGTCATTTTTGGAGACCGAGCCCTTTCAATACAATTGTTGGCTTTGGAAGATAGGGAGGTAGACAGTGCCTTGCACCTCCCCTGTTGAATGGGTGTCTATGACTGGTTTGTACCAACTTACTAATTGCTTACACAGTAATTATCAATAATTAATGTTTTTGTAGTCCTTCCTCATACCCGCAAAATCTTCAGATCTTTAAGTTTCCACTAATTACGGTTTAATTTTCGTTCAGGAATGGTAATGCAATATTTAATCTTAAGTGAAAAACAAGTACGTGAACTACATGCTCGACTACACGGAATGTTTGAGAAACATGTATAAGTGCACTTGCAATATGAAACTTACAAGCTGTCATGTGAAGAGGAAATGGAAGGCAGTAACATGTGCTCAAGTAATCAGTGTAAGAGCAGAGAAGCACTAACAGTCATGTTGCCAAGAAACTTGAACTATCAGTGCACACTTGATGAGCTTGTGGAAACAGGTGGTTCGGCGAGCAAAATTCACCACACATCAATAGAACAATATTTTGCAAAACGTGAAAGTTTACAAACCTGCTAAGCATATTTACATTAACCTGGAAAATAAATATACTCAAATCGGTTATCACACAACTTTGGGCAAGTAGTGCCTTAAAATTATGATTCGGTACCGGCGAGTAAAACGTAAAAATACAAGCTGTAGAGCTTGTACGCATGGATTAATGCTTTGGAATAAATGACGCTAAGACCAAATCTCTATTATTTAGTACTCGGTATTTAAAAAGAAAGGTAATATTACCGTACCAAAATCTTCAAACAGTTTGGAATCAACATGAAAATGTTTGCTCTTCCGGCCGTTTAATGCCCAAATGTGGAGTCTAATGGATAAACTAAGGAGTATGCAAGTATCATGTGAAGTTTTTAACTTCAATTACCTTTATTCCTGTTCTTTTAGATTTTGGTCACTTTAAAATGTATTGCATGATACAGCTGTGTCATTTTTATTGCCAGCACACATTCATTGAACGTGGATGAATACAACCATTAAAACTTTTGTTGATATGATATAGGGTTTTGGATCTTGGGCTTTAGTAATTTAATATATTAATGATTCTTAGAAGAGTTCATAAACTAGAGATACTGTGAGTAACTCAATTTTAATTTTTTGAAAATTATTTTCTTAAAAACTTAGCTACAGCAACCAAAAATGTTATTTATTGTTATAACTAGGTTGCAAAAATCCCTATTAACATTTTTAACAAATAGGTTAAAATTTGCATTACGGAAATACTATCTCTTCAGGTTAGGCTACTGCTTAGGCTACTGGAATAAATTTCTATGCTGAGTCCTTTAGTCCTTATGCACTGGACGAAGAGCGGAAATGTTAAGTAAAGAGATTACACATTTGGTTTCTTGATCTATTGTTTAACTTATTGATTTTCCTGAAGGGACCATTAGTCCCTGGGAGATGCACAGGGCCTGGGATGCACAGGACGAGCCTTCAGGGCCTCGTGAGCACAAGTTGGAAAACAGCGCTAGACAGATCTGTCAGTTGCATAGTCGGAAGTTTCTTGCTCGTAAGAATAAATCTTTTTGTGCAATGATGATCAATTATTAGTTAAGGTTCAGTGCAATTGCGAAATTTTGAGCATAATACGTATGCGAAATATTCCTATACATGAAAATTGGACATCTTATTGGAAGTTTCCGGATGCTGTAATTCCTAGCAGGACTGAATTCTATAATCTAATGATGCATACATTCTCATTAAAAAATGCACAACGATCTATGTAGGCTCTGTAGTAATTCGTTGTTTCATATTCGGAAACAAGAGTACAACGAGCGACTTCACAATAAAACTCATAATTGTTAGAACCTATTGCAACGCGTTTAAGAGATGATAGATGAAATTTCATATTTTTTCCACTTTTTAGAGTTACAGCCTAAATTTCTATATGTATGCTTAATAAGTAACAAGTAATGAGTTGGGAGAGTTACCTTTCTGTGGTTAATTTCTTTTTAAATGATTGAAATTATGTCTTTTCTTTCTCTCCTTTTTTCATAATTCAAAATGTAACTTTACAAATTTCCTTTTCCTAGACACTCCCTCCAACAGTGCTTACAAAGCCACAGAGGAGAGGAGTAGAACAACTTCATGTATTGAAATGATAAGGATACCCATCTGTGTAAAAAGGCTAAACATTTCAAAAATTGTCAAAAATGGATTTTTGTTTTATCAAATAGTTTAAATCTTCTGCTTTATTTTGATATGCTTTTTATAGCCTTACGGCCTTTTTAACTATGTCACGTGGCCGCCTAACTGATTGCTTGTAAGTGGTCATGTCCATTTAAATCCATACAGTTCCATTATCCTTGCTATGACTTCAAACTTAGTTTTTCCATGTTTTTATTTTTAACACTATTTGCTCTTCAAAATGCTCCACACGATGCAATTTTCAGTACTTATGCATGAAATTTGGTGTATCTGCTTAGAAATAACATTAAAAAGAAATGATGAGATAATTTTTTCATAACGTGAATAACTGCTGAGTAATTAAATATTAAATTTTACATTTCGAAATTTAAATGAAAAAAATTATGAATTTAAACTTTAAAATTTATTTTTATCCAAACTAATAACAAGATTAAAAAATTATCTCATCAATTTGCTAACATTCTATTACAGGACATAACTGAAAATTATTAAGTTGTTCAAATCAAAATTGCATCATGGGTAACCATTTATACAAATATTTAAAAAAATATAATAAAATATTAATATGTTAGCAACTAATCTGACTAAATGTATGAAATTTAGCACAGTTACTCCTCACTATACAGTGATTGTTGTGTTAAAATTTCAAATCAATCCAATGAAAACTGTAGATTTTCAGAATTTCACAGATGGGTATCCTTAATATTTTTATATATTATTCTTTAAAGTTAGCTATATGTCTAATAAATGTACATTTTGATTCACTGTATCTGCACAGATATAATTTTTAGCTTTACAAGAGACAAGGAAGTTACACATTCGATGCTTAATTTTTGTATGCATAAATATGGAGTTAAATTTCAGTGTTTCAATAACTTTTATTTTGTTTATTTAAAATGTAGGAACAATTAAAGCTTTGTAAAATACCTTCAAAGGTTCCCATTCTCTTCAGTAAGATCTAAATGGTTGCAGTTTGCAGATACAGCGGTACTTTAAGACTTCATATATGTGCACATTGAAGTGGAAAGTATTTTAATACAGAAAATGTCCAAATGTCCAGGTTTCACCCATTATTTTACTTAAGCCAAGCATGTATGGTTACAGAGTTGCTTGAATTTTAGTTAATGTTGTCCACGGCTTGCCACCTTTTACGCGGATGTGACAGCTTTCGCCCAGTCCAAAATCTCTGAGTCGTAGATCTAACCTTACCCACTATATATACAGTGGGTAAGGTTAGATCTACAGCTCAGAGATTATATATATACCCGCTGGGGGACGTAGTCCGGGGTGCACTCAGCCTCGTTAGTTACCTGAGGGGCCAATTGAGGAATTATTTGATTGTGAAGTAGCAGCCTCTGGTTGCGAAGACCGCATATATCGACCGGGAGGGACTGGGGCGCTGACCACGTCTCACCCTCCAGTACTGCACCTAACTCGTAATACCTGTGATGGGCAGAGGTGATGGCCTTAGCCCGAAAAGGGCCGATGTGCCTTGGGTTAATTAGCTTACTTGACGTCGCAGGTTAGTTTTTAAACAGAAATGACGAATTAATTTATCTTCCTCCGTCTTTAAAACATTCTTTGCGATGTTCTAGAGGATTTTTTATAGTGAATCCTTCACTTCATCCACTAAAATTGCGATTTCCTGAAGCCCCGCCTATTAAGGAATGAAATATGCTGCGATATTCACGCAAAAGAATGTACAACATCGTTGGAACGTCTGATTTCCTTAACGTTTCCCCGAGAGTCTTTAAAGTACTAGATACTGCAGTATCCTTTGACGGTTGAACAATTGTCGGTCGGAATGGACAACTAAGTCTTCAGATAACCACAGATAGTAAATTTTTAAATACTTGTACCTTCTCATTGGCCCGAGTTATTTAATAGCATAAAAGCTACATACTTCACCCATGATGTAGAAAACCGCAAAACCGGCCACGGCGGACAGCAAATGACGTTCGCGGTCAAGTTATCTCACACCATATACCAGGCGCGGCGCGTATCAAAGGCGCTCAAGGCCGGGCTGCCTCGCGCGACTGTTTGTGAACACGTGACAATGCGCGGCATGTCAAAGGGTTTTCGAGATTATCCGAGAGGCATCCGGAGTCCGGCGTATTTCTACAAGTTCCAGAAAAGTTGAAGTTCGAGAAAGGTTCGGTTACGTCATCCTCATTATATAAGGAGACGAGGCAGTGTTGTGTGTGCATATGTGTGTGCGTATGTGTGTGTGTGTGTGTGTATGTGTGTGTGTGTGTGTGTGTGTGTGTGTGTGTGTGTGTGTGTGTGTGTGTGTGTGTGTGTGTGTCAGCTGCGTGGGTATGGTCGTTGTAAAGGAACCGTCGTGTAGAAAGGCAGATAGCAAAGCAGTTAGTTCCGAGTGACTACCGCCAAAGCCAGCTGTTCGAGAGACAGAGAAAGCGAGAAAATACTGAAAGGTGTGACTCATGTTTACGAGAAGCAAACAATTGTGAGCTGTAGTATCATAAAGGACTGTAAACCACGTTAACGTCAGCAAAAAAGAGCTGTATTGTTATGCGCTCAGTTGTGGAAGAAACTAAGGTGAGAAAAATAGCTAGACTGGGATTTTGTCGGTTTTGTCACACTGGTGTCAGGAATAGGATTTGTCAAATTGTCATTTTGTTACATTATAAACATATTTTATTGTGTTATTTTGCTGTGTCGTACATCTCTGTACATTGTTTGGAATGAAATATCGGTGACATGTTTCTTATTTTAGATGAATTTTTGAGGAGTAACACAAACTATTTTCTACTCCATGGAAATATCAACGAAAAGTCGAAGCCTTCTTGGCAAGTATGTTATTTTCTAACTCCAGGGTATTGTGTTGTGGTATACATAGGTTTTGTAAACCCGGCTTGGTCTTTTGGTAGTTTATGGATTGAAATAAGTAGTGTGTATAGCTAAAATCCATCAGAAAGGGTAGTTCTTCAATGGTTAAAGATTTAACAATATTGGTTTAGTGGTTCTTGAAATTACTTGCCATACATACACACAGAATACCATTTTTTCTCTGCATAATATTTGTAGGTATAGATTACAAAGTAGGTTTATACTACCTGGACCTGGCAGGTGGCTTTGTTGTTGCCACTCTTACTGCAGTTATGAAGCATGAAAGCCTTGACGAAATTGGGGTGTATCTTGTCTGTCACGGTTGGGATTACGGCACGTCAGCAGTTGGCTTATTGTGCGTCAGACCTCCGGAGGAAATATGAGATGAAAGTACCTTACAGGTGACCAGAACCATCACAGGCAGAACTACTATGGTGGGTCCCTAATAAATGCAGGCAGTTCTTCAGCCCGACTGAGTTCCTGGTGACTAAGTGTACCACTTAAGTAGATCTGGCAGGTCGGACACCCTGGTGGGTGGCCAGCCCGAATTCAGCGCCACCCCTCAGCTAAACACCGTATTTCCAGAATGCAAGCTCCACCGCAACGCATCCTACTGGCGACCCCGCTGACATAACCTGGAAAGGCCGGATAGACAGAATGAAATGAATGGGAGGGATTCGGGGAATTTAAGGTAAATAACATTACCAGCATTGGCCTGAGTGACCTGGGAAAACCCCCGGAGACGCAGGGTCAGGAAGGTCAGCCATGGGAATCAAACCCGCGACCCCTCGAATGCGGGCCACAGACGTTGCCACCTGAGCCATCCCACTCGGTGAAATGAAGGTGTAACAGAGGAGCATTCGACACGCGCACACACGTACACACAATTATGCTCGGAGCATCCTCCATGATCTAAAGGTGACATGCCAGCCTCTAGGTTCCGAGGTCGAGGTGATGCACATTTTTCGGGCGTAAACATCCTTACAAGGACTTCCATGGGAAGAAAGGTAAAGTGTGTGTCGTAGATCCACGTCAATAGAACCTCAAACCTTATAGAGGCCTCTGAGGAAAATTAAGCAATCCTTCACGGCCAATATAGAATGGGACTCTGAGAACCATAACATTTCAAAATCTCCATAAAAAATTGTCTATTTAAGCTTAATACACACATACGGAGAGAGACAGATAGGTAGATACGTAGGTAGGTAGGTAAGGTGGGCGGACGGACGGACGGATGGACGGATGGACGGATGGACGGATGGACGGACGGACGGACGGACGGGTGGACGGGTGGACGGGTGGACGGGTGGAAGGGTGGACGGGTGGAAGGGTGGACGGGTGGACGGGTGGACGGGTGGACGGGTGGACGGCTGGACGGCTGGACGGCTGGACGGATGGACGGATGGACGGATGGACGGATGGACGGATGGACGGATGGACGGATGGACGGATGGACGGATGGACGGATGGACGGATGGACGGATGGACGGATGGACGGATGGACGGATGGACGGATGGACGGATGGACGGATGGACGGATGGACGGATGGACGGATGGACGGATGGACGGATGGACGGATGGACGGATGGACGGATGGACGGATGGACGGATGGACGGATGGACGGATGGACGGATGGACGGATGGACGGATGGACGGATGGACGGATGGACGGATGGACGGATGGACGGATGGACGGATGGACGGATGGACGGATGGACGGATGGACGGATGGACGGATGGACGGATGGACGGATGGACGGATGGACGGATGGACGGATGGACGGATGGACGGATGGACGGATGGACGGATGGACGGATGGACGGATGGACGGATGGACGGATGGACGGATGGACGGATGGACGGATGGACGGATGGACGGATGGACGGATGGACGGATGGACGGATGGACGGATGGACGGATGGACGGATGGACGGATGGACGGATGGACGGATGGACGGATGGACGGATGGACGGATGGACGGATGGACGGATGGACGGATGGACGGATGGACGGATGGACGGATGGACGGATGGACGGATGGACGGATGGACGGATGGACGGATGGACGGATGGACGGATGGACGGATGGACGGATGGACGGATGGACGGATGGACGGATGGACGGATGGACGGATGGACGGATGGACGGATGGACGGATGGACGGATGGACGGATGGACGGATGGACGGATGGACGGATGGACGGATGGACGGATGGACGGATGGACGGATGGACGGATGGACGGATGGACGGAGAGAGTGAGAGAGAGAGAGAGAGAAAGGCCTGCATCAACAAAAGAGATTAGCCTAGAGAGAGGATCGGATAATGTTTTCTTGATCTCCAGACTCCAGATACAGATGGAGCATATAGCAGGGACATTCACTGTACTCGATTCTCTCCTGCAGTAAGCCAGTCCTGAATTAGCACAGCTGGTGTTTGCAGCTTTCCAAAATTGAGAAGCGAAATTCTAAATATAATAATCATGTACCAGTCATTGAGAAACATGTATACATATAGAGATAAACTGATGTCGGTTATGTCGGTGATTCTAGGACAACAGCTTTCCCGATTGTCTTTGCCCCATAATGACCATGGCAATCTCCTATAGTGGCTCTAAAACCGAAAAGTTCCCAAACAGTCGCTGATAATTTATAGCACTTTTATAAACAATCGAAAACATTTTGATCGTTATAGAAGTACTGGTTTAACCTCAGTAAGGTAAAAGAGAAAGAGACCACAGCGCAAAAACAATTTGTAAATATGGTTTCTTCATCGTGTATACCCACGTTATTAATCATGGGTAAAGAAACCGTTTTCTCGTTATTGAAAAGTTCCATCTAAAGTTGTGCCGTTAGTGCACAGAAAAGTTCACCGTTCTACAAAAAAAAAAAAAAAAAAAAAAAAAAAAAAAAAAAAAAAAAAATGCAATCATATAGACACTACTGGAGGTAGATGATTTACGATGATATTCTGAAATAACTTTTCCTTGATCTGATTGCATGCAAGCGACAGATTGCAGTAGTTGTGCACCGTCTCGTTCAGATTCAATAGTAAATCCTAGTTATATACGATCTCTCCGAAAGCACGTCATTAGAGCCTTTCAAGTATCACGCTCTGCGGGATGCTTGTGGTCTGTTTCATTCCATGCCCTTCATTCTACACATCTACTAACGAAGCCACGTTCGATTTCCCATCTGTTCTTTCACCAAGGGAACACAATGTTGACACTTCATCACAGCGATTACGTTTAGCAAAGCTATGTGTTAAATTGAAGAGAGCACTCTACTTGGTCGAACAAAGCCTTTGTTACTTTTACTTTCCTGTTGTAAACAATTTATAATCAAGTTTCCGAACCTTTTCTTAAACAAAAGCCATAATTTTAGTTGAGTGATAGGATATGAAAATAAAACAATGTATTCCAGCTTATATTTTACGAGGGAATGAATTATATATTAAATCCGTAACCGAACACGTACTTGCAGCATTTCATTTGTGTACGTTGACATTTCACTCAAGAGCCGTTCAGCTGATTATTAGGAACTGTGGTATACGGCATACCTTGCGGTGGCCGCGCCATGGCCGAGTGGTTACACCATTCACCTCTCACAAAAACGTCCCGGTTTCGATCCCAGGCAACCTCATGTGGGACTTTTGGTGGACAAAGCGGCGCAGGGAGAGCCACAGGGTTCTCCAGTTTCTCCCGCCTTCTCATTCCACGGTGCTCCATCTTCATTCCATGTGTCATCAGTGTCTGCGGTGCCACATGTAGTAAAAGTGGGAGTTAAACACTATCAAAAAAAGCATACTTTGGGTACTACATAGCGAGTAGGCAATACTGCGTCTATATAAGTCTTCTGAGATCCTAATGGGGTACAGTGCAAAAAGTGTCTAAATATTAAGCTTACTCTGGAGTTTTATAAAGGTTTCTAAGCATTGCTTTATATTTTTTTATTTACAGCATTTCACTTTGATGCGTGTTTAAGATGTTCAAACTTTCTGTTATCATTGGAGTACAAAAACGAGTTATTTGGTAAACTCTGTTCCCTTTGGTTATCACAGGAACCAGGGTGGTTCCGAAATTTTTAAAGGTTTTGCCTTTCACGTTCGCGAACTTGAGTCGAGTTTGGGTTTAACTGCCCAGCTGAAATTTAATTAGATTTGCCCACCTCATTCCTCAGTACAGAGAACATTTTGGCAAGCGCCCCGAACCTTTCAGAGGTCGCTAACCGGCCGCTGAGCCCTCTGTTGCCCTGCGTGGCCGACTCTGGTCGAGTGGGCGGGAATGATATATATATATTGTGAAGTGAGCAGTCACTTGCCTTTTACCTACACAGAAGGTGCTGTAAGTACCGTCCATCGGGATGTGTGCACTGCTCCACACGAGGATGAACTTTTAATGACATGATGCAGTTTGTCTTCAGAATCTATAGAAATGTTGAGTCGTGTGTAATTAGTTTTAATTCAAGCGTTTGACGATTGACAATTTGAACTTCTTGACAATTATTAGAAATAGATTATGGTTGGCCCAATCTACAGATCTGATTTTTCTGGCAGGAGAGAAATTTAACGATGGAGTGTACAGATCAAACCCTCACACCAAGAACGAAAACCTTATATTGTTCTATTTCGGCTCATACTCCCAGAGTCAGTGACGCTCGGCAAGCATTTGGGCTACTGCAGATTAAGCTACCGGTTAGCGGCCTCTAAAACCTTCGGGCACTTGCCAAAATTCAGCGGTGTATTAGGAAGTGAGCTCATTTTTATATGATCATGTGGTTAAAGCATGCTAATCAAGACAGACCGAACGGCCGAAAGAGGAAGTGTAGGACCCTAGTTTTGAATAAAATGAATTATTGCACTTCGAAAGTCTTCATTCTGAAAAAGCCGCTATTTGTACATTTATTGCATAGTAAATGAAGTATTGCATATGGCTCGTGGTATTTTTCATTCTCTCTTTGGTTTATTTAGCGCTTAAGACAAATTTAAGGAAATATTCTCCTTAAACTTTCGATTTGCCTGACAGAGGAATATTTTTAACGATTTTTGGCATAGAGCTCCAACAGCCACGATTCAGAAGAGGGAAAACGAAAACAAAGGAAGAGAAAAAAACAGAAAAGTCTTGGCAGATAACGAGATAAATAAGGTAACAAATAAGGACTATACATTAAAAAATTATATAACTCAATATCTTTATTTTATATAAACCAATTTCCCATATATAATACATATTTTATACAATATCTTGCAACCATTAATTTTACACTTAATCTCGGAAACAAAACACTGGTTAAATCATCCTCGTTATGCTGAAGAAGCATTCGATCCAGAATAAAAGAGGTGTACAGAGTTTAAGTGGACTAGATACAGACCTTCCAGAGTATGCCTTACTGTGCGAAGGTTTTTGAGTCTCGGTAGTTGAATGTGCCAAAGTTGGTCGCACCCCGATTTTGAAACTCTGTAAAATCTTAGTGACGTCCAACGTTATGGAAAAGAGGGAAGGCAGAATTGCCTCTACCTAATTTTCGTGGAGCCATGATTAACACGGTTTAGTTCAGTCTTGTTTCACATATTTCATTTTGAATGCTTCCTTTTTCTTTCTGTGCACATGAAAATAAAACACTAGCACAGATACTTCTTCACGTGCCTCACGAGTGAACACGAAGAAGACAAATAAAAACGACATACAGACCTTTTAACATAAAATTTCATTTCCCACTATGAGACAGTCTTTGGGCTGCAACCTCACCATATGTGTGTGATTCCTTGTGAATAATTTTATCCCTGCCAGCAGACTTAAAAGTACTCCATAGGTGTAGATATAAAGAGCTTTCGATAGTTGAAATAGAAAAATGATTTCTTTGATTTCTTGCAATGTTTGGGGGTGTGTTTTGCATACTGTGACGCAACGGCTGTTGTGCAAAGCTATTTAGAGGTTGGCGCTGGGCATTCGGAATCGTAAACAAGATAAGCCACACACTCTCCTAATGTAAACGCAATAAGCGCTATCGCCAGAGAACTAGAACCTTCCGGATGCTTCGGCACCACGAACGTTCTGAAAGTTCCTAGCCTACACAAGCGATCGCTCCCGTCAAGGAGTGAGTGAGAACAGTCAATAAATGAGTGAGCCTTGCAACGTTCGAGAGTGAGGAGGTTCGGCGAGCGAGGTGTTTCCATGAAGCGAGTCTCGCGGGATGAGTGAGTGAGTTGGCGACGAGAAGCGCTGTTCTCCGAACGAGTTGGTAGTCTGTGGTGAAGTGCGATGAATGCTGCTGCTGCATGGGATTGGAAACGTCTTGTGTTCGACTCCACAGCAAATGGAGTGTCCAGAGGAAGATGCTACTTCGGGCGTAGTTCGTTACACCTCTATGTCACGAAAGAAGAAGTGACAGAGAACTAGCTCAGATTATGAAGAGACAGAGCGAACTCTTGACCAAACTTGACCTAGGCCATAGAGTGACAATAAAACTGGATGAAGTAACAGTTTGGAAAACTGGAGAAGACACAATACTTTGATCTACATTTTGCCCCTCTCCCCAAATAAAAACCACACCGTGAGATCTGCGAGTGAGGCGGCCATATGGCTCAATGACTCAATGAGGGGGACTTAGCACCTCGACCGAAAGGGATCTTTTGTGCCTATGCCCGTTACGGGGCACCCCCGGGAGGATAGATAAGGCAAATGGATCCCAAGGGCGGCCGGAACGTTGCCACGACAGAGCAGAGGGCAGGTCCATACATTTTCCCTGTTAGAAGAACCTCGGCAGAGGCGGCTCAGCCCCTTTGGGTTCATACTCCCAAGGGGGGCACGTGATTTGGAAACCGGCTCCCCTGCCCCCTTGGACTTGTGCCGTCCTAGGGGAAGACCAGCAGGCTCGCTTTCCAGTTCGGGGGACGAGATTTCCAGAGCGCATTCGTTT